>JBBPBX010061052.1:0-18823 GCA_038048925.1 Garcialebias charrua
TATATATATTATTCTCTGTACCAGAATGTTCTACCACAAACATTTCCTATCAGTAAAATTCACCGCTAGGCTACTCTTAACAAAGGTGCAGCTAAAATGTATCCTCTAAAACATTTCTAATTATCGTTCAAATCTAAGAATCAAAATTGATAAAACTAAATTATATCTATAGAAAAGTAGTGAAAACCCTGTACACCTTTCTCAAAAATCTATCAACACACAACTATTGTACTGCACATTCACCAGGCACAAACATATATATATAGTCACATTAATCTGTCTGTAACATTCACATTCTGTCTGACTCATTCATCTCAACAACCTTCAATCCTTTCTGGACCTCCTGGATCAAACTCACAGTCATACTTCACAGGTGTAAGAATAACCATATGTATCCTTTCAACATAAGAGATAAGAGAGATAAGAGATAAGATAAGAGATAAGAGATTTTTTATTAACATTGCACCAGTAAACCAATACAACGTGATCATGTAAACACAGTCATCCAAGGTCAGAGTATGTTAAGCTGCAGCAATTCAAAACACGCATGTTCAAAACACGCATGTTCGTCAGCGCGGCCATCTCTCATCCATCATGGATGAAGAGCAAAACAGATATGGAAAAAGGAAAAGCACAGTAGGTATCATTTGTGATATTCAAAAAAAGAATTTATCAAAGATTGCCTGAGGACACTCCATGATAAAGTCTCAAAAACTCTATCAGCGAAAGCACAGTCACACGAGACATTGTTGCAGTTTTGACGACAGGCAAGGAGATATATAGTCTGTGAGTAACTTCAAAGAACACAGTTCAGCAGTTGTTCAGCTGGGCGTCATCCGAGCCACACACAGAGATCTCTGGGGGGGGAGGTCAGCAAGGGCACTTCAGCTCTACGCTCCAGGAGAAAGTTTCCAAACAGGCCTCTTTTCAAGGACGTGTGCAGAAACCAGATTAGATAGTCTTTTTGTTTATTCCAATTCAGACCACAGTGTTCTTTTTCACTGCAGCCTTCCAAGTCCAGACGCTGTTTCAGGGCCAAAATTCCAAATCATATGAGGTTCCGGTCTATGAACCCCCATCCGTGCCCAGTTGGGACCCAGGCGGCTGTAAACGAGTCCCAAAACGCCCAGCAAGTCCCCGGTAGTCCACCGACGCACCCAACGTGCGATTGAGCTCATACAACAGCTGGGATGAGTTGCTCACGGCCCGGATCAGAGAATCATGCTGATCAGGGAGTTTCGCCAGCGCGCTGATAGCCGCCGAAGCCCTTCTCAGCTTCAGGTAGCAGACAGTCCCTCCGATGCCAAAAAAGAGAGCAGCTGCTACTAAAAGTCCAATAATCCACAAATCTTCCACGTCTTCGACACTCAAGACGGTTAAACACATAGGCTGCCACTGTCCCCACGAATCCATCATGTATCCAGCCGCGTGTGTGTCAGAGGGGCAGACCGCTTCTCCTGGCACGGTCCGCTTCGTGGAAAAAATCTTATCTATTGAAGAAACAGCCCAATTTACTAATTCCATCGCAAATTGGTTCGAGTGAGCGCTGAAGTGTCAGACGAGACAAAAAGCAAGCAGGGAGGAGGAAAAAAAACTTAGGGAAGGAAGGAGCAGAAAGATATGCGACTTGCATACGGTGTAAACAACAATTGAGAGGTTTCAACAAATAGTGAGAAAACCTTGGCATATATTAGTGATTAGTTGGTTAGTTTGTTAGTTAATGTGATTAGTTCTGCTCTGCAGCATGTTCCACCTGTTAACCTGTAAGATAAATAAAAAAAATGGTGCAGGGAAATAGATTTTCCCTTCATTGGTTACACTGCAACATTAAGCATTCATTCAACATTAATTAATCTGCTGAAAAGGGGAGGAATGTAAACCCAGTTATGGTAAGGTTCCTCTGCTTGTCCATCACAGCTGTGGAAACATGTGATTGTAAAGTGCATTTCCCCTTTTCAAATATAAATTATTCACAATTTTATCTTACACGTTCTGTCACAGGGCTGACAGATCATCAGCAGTCCAGATTTGACCTGTAATGAAAAATAAGAAAAAGTCAGCACTAAATCTATATAAATTACCCCAAACATTCAGAATCTTGTTGAGCAACTACTATCCAACAACCTGCTTTTAGGCACTTATTAAAATGATCTTTTATAACTTTATCAAATGTATAACTGTTTCCAGCTCTCATCACTGTATGAAGAGTTAAAACGTTGATCTAATTAGTTATTTGAAATGGTGTGTTTAACTATACAGTCTGTTTGTTATCTCCCATCCCCTTTTTGAAACAGGAGGTAAACAAAAAACATCCTGTTACAAAGAAAATAATGGAAGCTCATAACACAAACGTCATCTGTACTGCAGGTGGAAATACTACCAGAAAGAAAAAATAAAAACTCAAAACATCCGAACCCAACCAGTAGCATCAGACTTAATACTTCAACCATAAGACACATCACCCCATTTGACACGTTACACCACCACTACATCCTATGTCAACACCTCCTTCAACACAACCTCTACTCCATCTCCTCCGCTATCCACACCATAGTAAGAGAGCTTGAACCCTGCTCCAACACCGTGAGCCTTGCTGCCCTTCCACTCGGTCTCCAGGACAAAGAAAACATTTACCTTCCTTCTCTGCATCATGCCAGCAAACTCCCTACCTATGCCTGTCAAAAGGTGAGGAAAAAGAAAAGAAAAAGACAAACACACATCCAAAAAGGAATGCAACAGGTGCCCATACCGAACATGATGGAGAAAATAGAACCAAACTGTACTGCTCTAACGCGAGTACATGAAGGATAAAACAAAAATGTGTATGGTAATCCAACAATCCATGAGAAGTGTGGCTGTGCAGGTCACGTGTCAGTGAGATCAGTTCTGTGTGTCACAATGTGTGCGTGTGAGATTTTACCATAGCAAAGATAGTATTGATCATTAAACTGAAGTTACGAATCACCACCTGAAGATCACATGGTCAGCTGACACATCAGCCAGGCTGCAAAGTTTGGTAGTGACGTTTCCAGCTTGACTTTCACTTGTCATGAGTTCTCCAGCCCCCATAGGAGATGTCAAGAGTTCAGCAGTGGGTGCAGACCACAGTTCATAGACTTGAGGTGAAACTGGTGCAAAACGTAAAACTCCATGTAACAGTTCAGGCACGAGTCATGACAGCTTGCGGCTTTAGCTGAACATGATGCATGTCGGCAGTTCAGTGCATTTCAGTTCAGTGCAGGTGGTGACAGCTTGCGGCTTTAGCTGAACACAACGCATTTCGACAGTTCAGTGCAGTCCAGTGCAGGTGCTAACAGGAGTTGTTAGCAAAACCTAGCTTCAATGACAGCACAACATGTGATCTGTCCAAGAATGGCGTTCGAAACCACAGAGTCATAATGCAACTAGTCCCTGCTACGGTTGAGGGAACCTAGGTGTATGCAAACGAGTGTACTGTACTGAGCAATGCCAATGTTGTAGGGTGAGGAATAAAATTGTAAATTGAGAACTGCATATCTGTGTATAAGTGAAATTACTGTAGAAAGAATTAACTGCTAACCAAACGTCGTCATGGAACACCTGCAGCAGTCACTGATTAGATGCAAGCTGAAATCCTCAGAAAACACCTAAAGAAAGTCACCCCCTGCAGTATGTCAGCTGTGTGAAGACTCCCTTCCAGACTCTGTCGAGCAGGTCAGAAGGCCAAGGCAGAACGATCCTGCAGAACAAACAAGCTGCAGTCCTCCAAGAAGAAAAGAAATACACATATATAAAAAAACAAAGAAATAATATAAAAATAAACCACTAAAGTACTCCAAACCACAATTACACAGGCCTTGTTCATATGTCATTAAACATGACCTGCACCCCACCAGGCTGAAGTGATGAGAACTGGAAACGTAACAATTAATGGCGTGAGATTAACCCTGCATGTACTGTAAATGTTTAAACAACACAAAAAGCCACCTACAGCAGGAAAGACAGCATGTGCCAACATGGTCATGTGAACCTCACCTATAAAAATCTGAAATGTGCCTTTAACACTGAGAGTGAAAAGTACATATCTGCAAAAAATACAGGACTGCATTGTGAGGACAACAGACTGCCACAGAGAGGTCAGCGTGTTTAAAACAAAGGTCACAGCAACAGAAAATAAACAAACCGTGTAATAACCCAACTGTTAACTGGCAATTAACTAACTACTGTACTTTACTCTGGAGTTTTCTTCCAAAGCAGCACTGAAGTACACACCAATAAACAGCAACTTTTACAGTCCCAGCCTGAGCTGATTAAGTTGTAAAACTCCCCGTTATCAGCCGAACCCCTTGAGGCGGACCCACTAGGTCCAAAACCAGAACCAGGAGAAAACTCAGTGAGATTTATATGGATGAAAGAGGCCTCTGTGCCGTGCAGGTTCACAGGCACGTAGGGGAGGGGGTGAGGGAGGAGGGGAGGAGATGTCTCCTTCCCTTCGTGTCAGGCACCAACAGGAGAGTGTTATCTTGTTAGAAGCCATAAATCTGAGTTGTAGCCAGCAGCTTGCATCTGCAAAACTGCTTCGGGCACATCCCCAGACCAGGTTCCTGTCTCCCTGGCTTTTACACTCACAAATGCAATAAATGAGAATAAAAATGAAAGTAAAAAATCTGTCCCTGTTGCCTTGTTTGCGTGTATACAGCACCTTCCGGAGTACAGGTCGCAAGCCTCGAATAAAGAGAGAAAAGAAAGCAAAAAATAATAAAAAGATAAGAAAGTTATCTTAAAAAAAATGGGTGCGACCTATACAGTGGAAAATACGGTAATCGACTTTAACTGGGAAGGGGAGGAAAAATGTGACTCTGACAGTGATCACAGTCCCGGGTGTGAACTATAAATCACACGCACGGCAACCTGTGACCCCGGAGCGGCAACCCACTCTTACGGCAAAACCGTGGGTCGGATGAAAGCCCTGTGACTCGACGGCGACAGATGCCCGGAGTTCACGATGAAGCCTCGACCCCACAGTTTCCCGGAGTCCAAAGGAAAAGTGTCTCCCAGCCGACAGGCCGGAGCTCATAGAAGGGGGATGTGGGGGAAGGGCAAACTTAAGGCACCCATAAATTTCCCTGCGCGTGTGTGGGACTTATGTGCTCTTCACCTTACTTACATGTACAAAAACCGCAAAAAATGCACATTCAAATGAAATACCAACAGTAGTTCACGTTTTTTTTACTTTTAGCTGCTAACATTATAAACCACTGGCCCACCTGGAGACAAACAGCCCTCAGTCAACAAATAATTTAGTGTGTCCAAACGCAGACGTTTCGTGTAATAGGAGTTCTGCTCACCTCTGTGAATCACCGGTTGTTGACTGCGCGCGTGCTCGTCTCTGTCGGCGGTGGGGGGGGGGAACCCTCCAAATCATCTCTCGTTTCAGACGAAACTGCAAACCTCTCAGCGTCGGTGGTCACTGAAATATATTTCTATCAGTATTACATTACACCCACTATGCTCCATTATTTGTATTCACTTAATTCTGCCTTATAATGTGAAATGTGACACTAGGCAGAACGTTTTTCTCTCGGGCTTTGTTTTCACTAGGGAACAGTTACACGCCTGCACATACACAGACATAACATTTGATGTTTACATTGAAGCTGATAGTTTGTTGACAGAAAGGAGGGTCACGTGGTAGTGTAGGTGGTTCCAGGGCGGTCCTGAAGCAGTCCAAGGAGGTTCCAGGGTCCAAGGAGGCGGTGACGACATCCGGGGTTTTTATAACCGTGGCCCTGCCTTTGAAGATGTGTGTGTGGACTGTGTCGGAGTCAGGTCTGTTGTCTGCTGTAAGGTTTATTCTTATATGTACAATAAACCTACATAAAATTTGCACATTCGTTTCAGAGCTTCCTTCAACCTTTTGAATTCGCAACAATTTGGTGACCACCGACGTGGAGAGGTTTGCAGTTTCGTCTGAAACGAGAGATGATTTGGAGGGTTCCCCCCCCCCCACCGCCGACAGAGACGAGCACGCGCGCAGTCAACAGCCGGTGATTCACAGAGGTGAGCAGAATTCCTCTTAACACAAAACGTCTGCGTTTGGACACACTAAATTATTTGTTGACTGAGGGCTGTTTGTCTCGAGGTGGGCCAGTGTTTTATAATGTTAGCAGCTAAAAGTAAAAAAAAAACGTGAACTACTGTTGGTATTTCATTTGAATGTGCATTTTTTTGGCGGTTTTTGTACATGTAAGTAAGGTGAAGAGCACAGAAGTTCCACACACGCGTAGGGATAATTTACGGTGCCTTGTTTGCCCTTCCCCCACATCCCACTTCTGCGCTCCGGCCTGTCGGCTGGGAGACACTTTTCCTTTGGACTCCGGGAAACTGTGCGGTCGAGGCCTCATCGTGAACTCCGGGCATCTGTCGCCGTCGAGTCACAGGGCTTTCATCCGACGCATGGTTTTGCCGTTCAGAGTGGATTGCCGCTCCGGGGTCACAGATTGCCGTGCGTGTGATTAGGTCACAGCCGGGGCTGTGATCGCTGTTATGAGTCACATTTTTCTTCCCCTTCCCAGTTAAAGTCGATTACCGTATTTTCCACTGTATAGGTCGCACCCATTCTTTTAAGATAACTTTCTTTTCTTTTTATTATTTTTTGTTTTCTTTTCTCTTTTTTTTCGTGGCTTGCGACCTGTACTCCGGAAGGTGCTGTATACACGCAAACAAGGCAACAGGGACAGATTTTTTGTTTTCATTTTTATTCTCATTTATTGCATTTGTGAGTGTTAAAGTCAGGGAGCCAGAAACCTTCTCTGAGGAGCATGCACAGGGCAGTTTCGCACATGCAGCTGTCACACGGCCGGTCTCCCCCACTGATTTGTTGCAGTTCCTGCAGATGGGGCTCCCCTCCTCCTTCCTCTCCCCCTCCCCCCTGCCGCAGTTGGCCTCTGGAGGTTCTGGTCCAGAGACCGGCTTGGAGCTGCTGGCTCGAACTCAGATTTATGGCTTCTAACAAGATAATACTCTCCTGTTGGTGCCTGACACGGAGGCAAGGAGACATCTCCTCCCCTCCTCCCTCACCCCCCCTACGTGCCTGTGAACCTGCACGGCATAGAGGCCTCTTTCATCCATAAATCTGAGTGAGTTGTCACTTGGTTCTGCACCTACAGTTAGTGGGTCTGCCTCAAAGGTTTTCGGCTGATAACAGGGAGTTTTACAACTTAATCAGCTCAGGCTGGGACTGTAAAAGTTACTGTTTATTGGTGTGTACTTCAGTGCAGCTTTGGAAGAAAACTCCAGGGTGAAGTAGTTAGTTAATTGCCAGTTAAAAGTTGGGTTATTACACGGTTTGTTTTTTATTTTCTGTTGCTGTGACTTTTGTTTTAAACACGCTGACCTCTCTAGACCTATATTTTTGTTTTTGTTGATTTCCTTCTGTGGCAGTCTGTTATCCTCACAATGCAGTACTGTATTTTTTGCAGATTCATTCAACCTTTATTTAGTCAGGTAAATCTTTTGAACCTCATGGGCTCATTTACGAAAGCGACCTGCTAAAACTAAAGAACAATGAACAGCAGTGATAGAATTTCATTAAACAATAAACAAACAAACAATAAACAATAGAAAACAAAAAGAGAGAAAAAAACAAAAGATTTTTTTTTTTTTTTTTTTTTAACAAAGTATCAAAAAACTAGCAAAACATTATAAGGTAGACGTATAAAATCAAAGACAGGAACAAATCTGCATTGGTTTTTGCCAGGATTCCAACAGATTCTGAAAACCATTTAGGGAGGTCAGGGCCGAGAGCTTCAGATCTTTTTGTAAGATATTCCATGAAGCAGGAGCAGAGTAGGAGAAGGCCCTTTTTCCAAGTTCAGTCCTTACTGACGGAACACTGCAGGTAATCATGTCCTGATATGTGCTTTTCACTCTCAGTGTTAAAGGCACGTTTCTGATTTTTATAGGGTTAATCTCATGCAATTAATTGTTACGTTTCCAGTTCTCATCACTTCAGCCTGGTGGGGTGCAGGTCATGTTTAATGACATATGAACAAGGCTTGTGTAATAGTGGTTTGGAGGACTTTAGTGGTTTATTATTTGTTTTATTTGTTTTTTATATATGTGTGTATTTTTTTTTTCCTCTTGAGTGGACTGACGCTTGTTTGTTCTGCAGGACGTGTTTGGCCTTCTGACCTGCTCGACAGAGTCTGGAAGGGAGTCTTCACACGGCTGACATACTGCAGGGGGTGACTTTATTTAGGTGTTTTCTGAGGATTTCAGCTTGACATCTGATCAGTGAACGTTGCAGGTGTTCCATGAGGACATTTGGTTAGCAGTTAATTGTTTCTATTTGGTGGTGGATTTCACTTATACACAGATATGCAGTTCTCAATTTACAATTTTATTCCTCACCCCACAACATTACACTTGTTTGCATACACTTAGGTTCCCTCCATAGCATGGACTAGTTGCATTATGACTGGTTTTGAACGCCATTCTTGGATAGATTACATGTATGCTGTCATTGAAGCTAGGTTTTGCTAACAACTCCTGTTGGCACCTGCACTGAACTGTCGAATTGCGTTGTGTTCAGCTGAGCTGCAAGCTGACACCACACCTGCACTGAACTGAAAATGCACTGGACTGCCGACATGCATCATGTTCAGCTAAAGCCGCAAGCTGTCATGACTCGTGCCTGAACTGTTACATGGAGTTTTCCGTTTTTTGCACCAGTTTCAATTCAAGTCTATGAACTGTGGTCTGCACCCACTGCTGGACTCTTGACATCTCCTATGGGGGCTGGAGAACTCATGACAAGTGAAAGTCAAGCTGCGAAACGTCACTACCAAACATAGCAGCCTGGCTGATGTGTCAGCTGACCATGTGATCTTCAGGTGGTGGTTCGATAACTACTGTTTTTCATGATCATATTCTTTGCTATGGTGGAACCTCACGCACACTCATTATTCATACATACATGTACAGATCTCACTGACACGTGACCTGCATGGCCACACACGTTTTTGTTTTGTACTTCACTCAGTACAGTTGTTCGATATGGGCACCTGTTGCGTTCCTTTTTGGATGTGTGTTTGTCTTTTTCTTTTCTTTTTCCTCACCTTTTTGGACAAGCCTTGGTGTTGAGAACACGTCTTTCTGGGACTGGACTGACAGCTTCAATTGTTTGTGGTTTCTAGTTTTACCGTCTTGTATACAGTACTATGACTGCTTGTGGTTGTGACAGGCATAGGTGGAGAGTTTGCTGGCATGATGCAGAGAAGGAAGGTAAATGTTTTCTTTGTCCTGGAGACCGAGTGGAAGGGCAGCAAGGCTCACGGTGTTGGAGCAGGATTCAAGCTCTCTTACTATGGTGTGGATAGCGGAGGAGATGGAGTAGAGGTTATGTTGAAGAAGAAGTTGACATAGGATGTCGTGGTGGTGTGACATGTGTCTAATGGGGGATGTGTCTTATGGTTGAAGTATTACGTCTGATGCTACTGGTTGGGTTCGGATATTTTGAGTTTTTATTTTTTCTTTCTGGTAGTATTTCCACCTGCAGTACAGATGACGTTTGTGTTATGAGCATTTCCATTGTTTTCTTTGTAACAGGATGTTTTTTGTTTACCTCCTGTTTCAAAAAAGGGGATGGGAGATAACCAAACATACTGTATAGTTAAACACACCATTTCAAATAACTAATTAGATCAACGTTTTAACTCTTCATACAGTGATGAGAGCTGGAAACAGTTATACATTTGATAAAGTTATAAAAGATAATTTTAATAAGTGCCTAAAAACAGGTTGGATCTGAATGTTTGGGGTAATTTATACAGATTTAGTGCTGACTTTTTCTTATTTTTCATTTACAGGTCAAATCTGGACTGCTGATGATCTGTCAGCCCTGTGACAGAACGTGTAAGATAAAATTGTGAATAATTTATATTTGAAAAGGGGAAATGCACTTTACAATGTTTCCACAGCTGTGATGGACAAGCAGAGGAACCTATACCATACCATACCATACCATTTTATTTATAAAGCACTTTAAACAGGAACAAGTCCACACCAAAGTGCTGGACAAACAAACACGCAACAGGTAACACAGACAATGAAGTACAACACGAAAAACATAAAAACATTGCAGATCATAAATCAAACGATCCAATACAAATCAGCTGGCATTGAAAGCGATGGAGTAGTAGTGAGTTTTTAACCGGGATTTGAAAACCGAGAGGGAGGGGGCCTGTTTGATGAGCAGCGGTAACCTTACCATAACTGGGTTTACATTCCTCCCCTTTTCAGCAGATTAATTAATGTTGAATGAATGCTTAATGTTGCAGTGTAACCAATGAAGGAAAATCTATTTCCCTGCACTTTTTTTATTTATCTTACAGGTTAACAGGTGGAACATGCAGCAGAGCAGAACTAATCACATTAACTAACAAACTAACCAACTAATCACTAATATATGCCAAGATTTTCTCATTATTTGTTGAAACCTCTCAATTGTTGTTTACACCATATGTTGAAAGGATACATATGGTTATTCTTACCTGTGAAGAATGACTGTGAGTTTGATCCAGGAGGTCCAGAAAGGATTGAAGGTTGTTGAGATGGATGAGTCAGACAGAATGTGAATGTTACAGACAGATTAATTTGACTATATATATGTGTTTGTGCTTGGTGAATGTGCAGTACAATAGTTGTGTGTTGATAGATTTTTGTGTGTTGATAGATTTTTGAGAAAGGTGTACAGGGTTCTCACTATTTTTCTATAGATATAATTTAGTTTTATCAATTTTGATTCTTAGATCTGAACGATAATTAGAAATGTTTTGGAGGATACATTTTAGCTGCACTTTGTTAAGAGTAGCCTAGCGGTGAATTTTACTGATAGGAAATGTTTGTGGTAGAACATTCTGGTACAGAGAATAATATATATATATATAGGAAATGGATGTGAATAAGATAATTGAGTTTGACAGGTTATGGAAGGATTTTTGTGTTTTCTGTTCTGATTAGATTAATCATAGATTAAGTGTTTAATTTTCTGAATGTGGTCTTAGCCCTTATCACAGACATCTCTGAATAAGAGCAGTTGAGCTTTTCTCAGATATCAGACTAGTCAACAGAGTAGTGTAGGGTTTTTCTCCTCACAGGTGTCTATGATGATGAAGATGAGATGGCCTGACTTGGCTAAAGCATAGTTCATATTCTTTGCTAAGGTTAACACATACCTGAAATGGAGCAGAGTATATGCAATGTTTTGAAGTTTGTTAAGAGTTGATAATTCAATTTTGGGTAATTTAAGGGTTTTTGAGAAAGTATTGGATTTATAAAGTCAAGTTAAAGTCCAGTTGTTTTTTATTGAACGCCTTTTAAAGGTATTGAATTTAACTTCATTATTCCTGCATATACCCTGTAGAGGCGTGTATGTTGATAGGAGGGACAGTCCGCTCAGTTCTTTCTTGTTTTTATTTTTATTTGTTCGTCTTTGCATCTATTTTTGTCTTGTTTGTTTTTGTCTGTTTTGTTCTTGTTCATTGTTTTTGTTTGTTTTGTCTTGTTTCTGTTTGTTTGTTACATTTGTCTTGTTTGTTTTTGTCTGTTTTATTCTTGTTCATTGTTTTTGTTTGTTTTGTCTTGTTTCTATTTGTTTGTTACATTTGTTTTATTCTTTGTTTTTGTCTGTTTTGTTTTTTATTCTCTTGTTTGTTCTGTTTAGTTTTTCTTACCATTTAGTATTGATGCTTATTTTATATGAGGGTTTTATATTCTGGGTGGGTAACTTAAATGTAATATTGCTGTGGGAGGGAATGTTAGAGATTTCCAATGTGTATCAAGTTTTTAATTGCATTCTCACATAGAACATATAGGATTTTGTTGACATGATGTTTGTCATGTCAAAAGGGGAATTGAAATATATTTCTATCAGTATTACATTACACCCACTATGCTCCATTATTTGTATTCACTTAATTCTGCCTTATAATGTGAAATGTGACACTAGGCAGAACGTTTTTCTCTCGGGCTTTGTTTTCACTAGGGAACAATTACACGCCTGCACATACACAGACATAACATTTGATGTTTACATTGAAGCTGATAGTTTGTTGACAGAAAGGAGGGTCACGTGGTAGTGTAGGTGGTTCCAGGGCGGTCCTGAAGCAGTCCAAGGAGGTTCCAGGGTCCAAGGAGGCGGTGACGACATCCGGGGTTTTTATAACCGTGGCCCTGCCTTTGAAGAGTGTGTGTGGACTTGTGCTGGAGTCAGGTCTGTTGTCTGCTGTAAGGTTTATTCTTATATGTACAATAAACCTACATAAAATTTGCACATTCGTTTCAGAGCTTCCTTCAACCTTTTGAATTCGCAACATATATATATATATATATATATATATATATATATATATATATATATATATACATATATTTATCTTTTGGAAACCTTTAAAACAAAAACGTGATATCTGGGAGTGTGTACACAAAAACATTGTCTGAATGAGGTCCATGTTATTTTATTCATATACTGTGATTTAGTGAGTTTATTGAAGTTATTTTGTACTGACTGAACTGCACATAACTGTTATAACAAAGCAAAAATAAAAAGGCAACAGTTGAAACTAAGGAGCCTTGTTGCCTTCTTAAGCTGAGCATTCAGAAAAAATGTTACACTCACTATTATTGATCTTATTTCAAAGAAGAGGTGAGGCATTTTCTGTTAGTTTGTATGCAGCAAAGTACAAGGGTGACAGCGCCAAGATGGCTGCCCTAAATCCTGCGCCGGAGCGGGCTATGCTTGGTCTACTAATATAATGTCTATGGAATTAGCCCCTGAGTTCAACTATGACCCGGAAGTTGTCAAGATGGAATAGTCCATTTTTAGAAGGGGGATAAAGAAATCGACCGTTTTTTTATTGCGTATTTAATGATCGTTTTCATCGTAACTATAATTATTTTTATGTTAAATGTACATTAACAAGCATGAGCAATGTTAGTGATGTAGGTGACTGCACGGGGCGAGGCGGGGCCGGGGCCACTGCTGAAATGGGACCCCCAGGCATTTACCTACATGGTAGAGCCGAGTCTGTTCTCAGCTCTGCCCCCCTCCCCCTCACACCCTTTCCTCCTCTGCTGTTTACGTGGGGAAAAAGGTAAAAAACAAGCAGCATAAAAGCTTGTAAATAAGTTTATTGGTTTTTACTGATAGATAATTAGTTATTAGCGGTACTGCATTTTAAATAAAAATAGCATAAATCCGCTTATGAATTATAAAAGTTAGTCAATTCACAAAAACGCTGACAAAAAGTTTAGGTCCACTGTAAGCGGAATAGCGCTTTAGCGCTCTCTAGCGGTCTGTGCCCACCACTGAATTCAACCTTTATTTATACAGGCTAGCCTCGTTGAACCACAGGGACTCATTTACAAGAGGGGGCTCTCTCACTCACACCCAGGGTCAATTTAGAGTTATCAATCAGCCAAACATGCATGCTTTTGGACTGTGGGAGGAAACCCACGCATGCACAGAGAGAACATGCAAACTCCACCCAGAAAGGACCGGGATTTGAACCGGGGACCTGCTCGCTGAGAGGCAGCAGCTCTACCAGTTGTGCCACTGTGCTGCCAATAAATATTTCACAGTGTTATTTGCATAGTAGTGACTGTATGATTCACTTCTGGAGTCCAAGTTTTTAGCTTTCTGCAAAACATGTTGCTTTAATTGTTTCACGGGGCAACCATAGAATAAGGTCGTTGGTTTGTTCTGACATTATGTCAATCCACATTCCAACAGTCATGCTGCATGTGACTGTGGTGGTGTTGAGCAGCTCCACACTCTCGTCAAGCCCATCTGAAAGTAAAAGTACAGTATACAAACATTAGGGTTCATTTATGAACACACACACACACACACACCTATATTATATATATATATATATATATATATATATATATATATATATATATATATATATATATGTATATATATATATATAAATAAATGCACATACACACACCTAGCTAGCTAGCTCGAGCAGCTAACATGCTACAGAGCGGACCGTGCACTCAACGAGGGAGGTAAGACACGCGGAGGGGGGCTCTGTGTTTACATCAACAACGCATGGTGTCTGGATGCTGCTGTGGTCTACAAACACTGCTCACCTTTAGTGGAGTTTATTACTATTAAATGCAGACCGTTCTATTTACCGAGGAAATTTACAGCTGTTATAATCGTTGCTGTATATATTCCTCCAAGCTCCAACAGCAAAGTTAGAGGTGAGGCACTAAATGAACTATATATGCACATCAGTGAGCAGCAAACAGCCCACCCTGATGCTTTTTTCCTCATGGCTGGTGATTTCAACCAAGCAGATTTAAAGAGTGTAACCGTATTTCCAAAAACATACAGAAACATAAACTTCCCAACAAGAGGCAGAAATACACTGGACCAAGTTTACACCACCATGAAAGCAGCATACAAGGCCCTCCCCCTCCCCCACATTGGCGCTTCTGATCATATCTGTGTTATGCTAAAGCCAGCATACAGGCCACTGGTGAAAGTCACAAAACCAGTTCGCAAGCAGATACGAGTGTGGCCAGAGGGGTCTTCAGAGGCACTCCAGGACTGTTTTGACACCACAGATTGGAGTATGTTCAAAGAAGCTGCTACCACAAACAACAACACATGTCTCCAGGAGTACTCAGACACTGTATGTTCATACATCACCAAGTGCATTGATGATGTAACCAACCTCAAAACCATCACTGTTTGGGCAAATCAGAAGCCATGGCTGACAGCAGAGGTTTACAGACTCCTGAGAGCCAGGAATGCTGCCTTCACAGCGGGAAATCAGGTGGGCCTGACGCCAAAATTACATTACAGGCGTTACGGCTCCGCCCCGTTCCGGTCCGACCTCCGCAGCAAATACGCACCCATTATAATCAATGAGAGAGTTTACACTGGCTCCGCACGGCGGCAGCGAGCTGCGGAGAGCGGACGGCAGTCCGTCAAAATTAGAAATTTTTCTATTTCTGCCGGACGCCGGAGCTGTGCGGAGGCACCAACAGGAAAAGGAACGAGCACAACTTCCGTATTTACAAAATAAAATCACCACGGGCGGACTAATCCTAGCTCTATACGGATTTATTTGTACAAAAATGCTGTCAAACTATCATTTATGACTACGCCTACAAACGCAATACAAGAAATAAATAAATAAATAAAGTATTTTATTCTGAAAATGTAATACCTCACTTCCTGTTGCTCAAACCATGTCCTGTCGCTCATTTACGAGAGAAGATCAAGGCAGCAGTCTCTACTGTTGTTCTCCTTCTTCCACCGAATGAATTGTTTTGTTCTGACTTACTTATTTATCACTTGATTTATCGCGCGATCCCGCAAATCCCGCGCATGCGTCTAGGAGCGGCGCATGCAGGCGGACCTGAGCTGAGCGGAGGTAGTGGAAACTGGAGTTTGAGACGCTCAGCTGCGGCCTGCGGAGCGGAGCGGACCGCAAGTAGTGTAATTTTGGCGTGAGGACAGCCAGAAACAACCTCGCCCGGGGCATCAGGAAGGCCAAGAAGCAGTATTCAAGGAAAATAGCTCACCACTTCAAGGACAGCAAGGATACACGAAGTCTGTGGCAAGGAAAACAGACCATCACAAACTACAAACCATCCCCACAGACCTGTGACAGCACAACCTCTACGCTGAATGAACTGAATGACTTCTTTGCTCGGTTTGAGGCATCTAACAGCACACCTGCCCAAAAACTCACCCCCTCTCATGATGACCAGGTGCTGGCGCTGTCCTCAGACAGCGTGAGGCGGTCATTCATCAAGATCAACGCCCGGAAAGCTTCTCGTCCTGACAACATACCTGGTCGTGTGCTGAAGGACTGTGCAGGAGAACTCGCAGCGGTCTTCACAGACATCTTTAACATCTCACTGAGTCAGGCCATCGTCCCCACCTGTTGCAAAGCCACCACCATCACCCCTGTCCCAAAGAAGGCAACGCCCTCCTGCCTCAATGACTATCGTCCAGTAGCACTCACCCCCATCCTGATGAAGTGCTTCGAACGGCTAGTCATGAAAAGCATCACATCTGTCCTCCCTGCCTCCCTGGATCCCTTCCAATTTGCATATCGGCCTAATCGCTCAACCGACGATGCCATCTCCTCTGCCCTCCACACAGCTCTCACACATCTGGACACGAAAGACTCCTATGTCAGAATGCTGTTCATCGACTTCAGCTCGGCATTCAACACCATCATCCCCCAACAGCTCATCCTTAAACTGGACAGTCTGGGGCTGAACACCTCAATGTGTAACTGGCTGCTAGACTTCCTGACCGGGAGACCACAGGCAGTACGGGTCGGGAATAACACATCCAGCACCATCACATTGAATACAGGAGCCCCACAAGGATGTGTGCTGAGCCCCCTTCTATTCACCCTGCTAACACACGACTGCACACCATCATACAGCTCCAACCACTTCATCAAGTTTGCGGACGACACAACAGTGGTGGGTCTCATCAGCAACAACGATGAGACGGACTACAGGAACGAGGTGAGCCGCCTGGCCTTGTGGTACGGACACAACAATCTCACTCTCAACATGGAGAAGACAAAGGAGATTGTTGTGGACTTCAGGAAGAGGGATGCCCAACATGCCCCTCTGACCATCAACAGCACCACAGTGGAGAGAGTGGACAGCACCAAGTTCCTGGGAGTGCACGTCTCAGAGGACCTGTCCTGGAGCAGGAACACTGCATCACTGGCCAAGAAGGCTCACCAGCGTCTCTACTTTCTCCGCAAGCTGAAAAGGGCTGGAGCTTCAACCCCCATCATGTGCACCTTCTACAGGGGTGCCATAGAAAGTGTCCTGACCAGCTGCATCACGGTGTGGTTTGGTGCATGTACTGCATCCTGCCGCAAGAGCCTCCAGCGCATCGTGAGAGCAGCTGAGAAGATTGTCGGCACCTCCTTCCCCTCACTACAGGACTTACACAGCAACCGCCTCACTCGGAAAGCCCTCTGCATGGCAGGTGATCCCACACACCCACTACACAGCTGCTTCAGCCTGTTGCCTTCAGGGAGGAGACTGAGGAGTCTCCAGGCTCGAACCAGCAGACTAAATGACAGCTCTGTTCATCAGGCAGTCAGGATGCTAAACACTCTGCCTGCTCTGCCTCCCCTCCCATTTGAACTGCCTTAACACAAAAAACTTTCTCACACATTACCACTCAACACAAAGTTTTTAACACTGGACTCTGTGTCATCAAACGGGTTATTCACTAAACTCTCGGTCATGTGTTCATTCAGTTTGCACTACTTCTCATATTTGCACTAATGTTTGTATTACATTACTGCCTATAGTCATACTACTGTTTACATTCACTGTTTACATTTATTAATACTGTTTACATTTATTACTACTGCTTTACATTTATTACTACTGTTTACATTTACACTACTTTTATCTACACTACTGCAGATACATATACAGCATTCTCTGACTAGCCTTATCTAAGGATGCCAAATGTGCCTTATGTGCCTCACTGCATATGCCACTTTGCCTCTATACCAACATCAACTACCTCATACATATACTGTGTACATTAACTTATATGCTGCTGTGCCACTCTTTGCAAATGTCAACGCTAGAAACTTCAGTTTATTTTATAGATTTACGTTTTTATACTTTTCATACTACTATGCAAAAACTCAGGACAGTATTACACTTTTATTATTTCATTTTATGCTTATGTTCATTGGGTGTTTGGTGTTTTAGGGGTGTTTGGTGTTTCAGTGTTGGTGTAAATTTTCATACTTTTATACTATTATGAAAAAACTCAGGACAGTGTTACACTTTTTTACTATTTTATGCTTATGTGTATTAAATGTTTTAGTGTTTAGTGTTTAGATGGTTACTGTTGCACCGAGGGACTGAGAGAAACGCAATTTCGGTCCTGTGTATGTCCTGTACATATTGCAGTTCTGACAATAAAGTTGACTTTGACTTTGACTTAATCCCAAAAAACTTTCACACACCACCACACAACACAAAGATTTTAACACTGGACTCTGTGTCATCAAAACGGGTTATTCACTCAACTCACGGTCATGTGCTCATTCAGTTTGCACTACTTCTTATATTTGCACTAATGTTTGTATTACATTACTGCCTATAGTCATACTACTGTTTACATTCACTGTTTACATTTATTACTACTGTTTTCATTCAATACTACTGTTTACATTTATTACTACTGTTTACATTTACACTACTTTTTATATCTACACTACTGCTGATATATATATATATATATATATATATATATATATATATATATATATATTTTTTTACTAGCCTTATTGCATATGCCACTTTACCTCTATACCAATATCAACTACCTCATACATATACTGTGTACATAAACTTCATATGCTGCTTTGTCACTCTATTACAAATGTCAATGCCAGAACTTTCATTTTATTTTATAGATATACTTTTTACACTTTTATACTACTATGCAAAAAACTCAGGACAGTATTACACTTTTGTTATTTCATTTTATGCTTATGTTTGTTGAATGTTTGGTGTTTTGGTGTTGGTGTGGCTTTTCGTGCTTTCGTGCTGCTGCTGTGCAGAAGCTGCTATGCAGGGGCTCAGGACAGTATTACACTTTTATTATTTCATTTTATGCTTATGTTTATTAAATGTTTTAGTGTTTAAATGTTTACTGTTGCACCGAGGGACAGAGAGAAATGCAATTTCAATCCTGTGTATGTCCTGTACATATTGTAGTTTTGACAATAAAGTTGACTTTGACTTTTGACTT
>JBBPBX010061053.1:0-21245 GCA_038048925.1 Garcialebias charrua
CGGTGGTTTTTCAGTCCAAAAACGCTCAGAGAGTTGCATGACTCACTGGAAATATGTTTAAAGTTATAAAACACTCACCATCTACTATAGACTCCAGAAGAGAAGTGCTCCTCCGACTTGTTGTTCTCGATTTTTGGCAGCATGGCAGCTTGCATTTCCTGGAAGACTTCTTCTTCTTCTTCTTCTTGGCGGATTGCAAACAACGTTCAGGTGCATACCGCCACCTACTGGAGAAGACTGAATCTCCGCCCTCCGACCTAGGACTACGCCCCCTGACCAATCAGTGACCACACTGTGCTGATGTCATAACTGGACCCATGAGAACTGGTACTTTGTACCTAGTTGAGGCAGGCACCAAAATAGGACCGGTTTCTCGTGAACAGGACCCTGTGGGTACACTCCATAACTAGTTGTTAACTAGTTACGAACGAGCCCGAACGAGCGCCAACAGGACCTGTTGATAAGAGGCATTAAATGTGCTCATACAGTTTGCACTACTTCTCATACTTGCACTAATGTCTGTATTACATCACTGCCTATAATCATAATACTGTTTACATTCTCTGTTTACATTTATTAATACTGTTTACTTTTATTACTACTGCTTACATGTAATTACTACTGTTTACATTTATTTACACTACTCTAATATCTACACCACTGCTGGTACATATACAGTGTGCTCTGAACGGTCTTATTTAGGGATGCCCAATGTGCCTTACTGCATATGCCACTTTTTGCCTCTACAACAACATCAACTACTACCTCATACATATACTGTGTACATTGACTCATACGCTGCTTTGCCACTTTGCAAATGTCAATGCTAGAAACCTTTAGTTTATTTTAGTTATACTTTTTATACTCTTTTTTTTATACTAGTATGCAAAAACTCAGGACAATATTATGTTCATTAAATGTTTAATGTTTTAGTTTTAGAGTTGGTGTAAATTTTCATACTCTTATACCACTATGCAAAAAACTCAGGACAGTGTTAGTTTTACTATTTTATGCTTATGTCTATTATTATATGTTTCAGTGTTTCAATGTTTAGATGTTTACTGTTGCACCGAGGGACTGAGAGAAACGCAATTTCGGTCCTGTGTATGTCCTGTACTGTACATATTGCAGATCTGACAATAAAGTTGACTTTGACTTTTGACTTTGACCCTGTGTACATAATCTCATTTCATCACATGTACTACATGCGGTGCAAATGACAATAAAGACTCTCTGACTCTGATGTGCATCAGTACATAGGACCCATGTGATTTTAGTATAATGTGCCCAGCATGGGAAGCCCATGTGGGCTAACTGTATTCATCCCAAGTGGTATAAATGTGGGATCAACAGATACAGATTTAAACTATGCATTGAATTTACATTTATAAATTCAATGTATAGTTTAAATCTGTATCTGTTGATCAAAACCAACAAGAATTAAAACTCATAGTGCCACAATCAAAAACTAAACTAAAAAACGGGGAGTGAACTGTGTTGATTTCCCATCATGCTTAGCGGTATATTAGTGTTCAATTATAGTTTAAATCTGTATCTGTTGATCAAAGCCAACAAGAAATACAACTCATAGTGCCACAATCAAAAAGGAAACTAAAAAACGGGGAGTGCTGTGTTGATTTCCCATAATGTTTAGCAGTATTTTAGTGTTCCGGGCTGCACCATGAGTCAGAAGGACATCTGTGTTACAGAAGTGCCTCTTGTTAAAGTTTGGGTATTACTTGTTGTGAGGCCCAGAGTGTCTTCTTTGGGTTTAACTCACACAATGTTAAGACAGAAGTCACAGAGTATGGTGCAATATGTGTGCTCTCTGACATACTTCATGGATCAGAAATATCAGCAGGTTGCATCGGAAAATCCGATATGTAAATTATGCTGGTAAGAACACACGTGGGTCTTTAATGGGCCTCATGTAAGTTAACCATCTGGGTCCCACTGAAAACCTAGTCAGTGCCTTAAAAATGTATGGGCAAACCCATGTGGGGCCACCATGGAAACTGTGGACAAACCCACTTATTACCCATATTTTTAGCCCAGTTGGGACCCAGTTTAGTCCCAGGTAGATATTCTTCAAGGCACACACATGGGTTTTACATGGGTCTCATATAAGTTAACCATCTGGGAACCACTGAAAGCCCAGTCAGGGCCCATTAAAGTCTATCTGGGCAAACCCATGTGGGGCCACCATGGAAACTGTGGACAAACCCACTTATTACCCATATTTTTAGCCCAGTTGGGACCCAGTTTAGTCCCAGGTAGATATTCTTCAAGGCACACACATGGGTTTTACATGGGCCTCATATAAGTTAACCATCTGGGAACCACTGAAAGCCCAGTCAGGGCCCATTAAAGTCTATCTGGGCAAACCCATGTGGGGCCACCATGGAAACTGTGGACAAACCCACTTATTACCCATATTTTTAGCCCAGTTGGGACCCAGTTTAGTCCCAGGTAGATATTCTTCAAGGCACACATATGGGTTTTACATGGGTCTCAATTAAGTTAAACATCTGGGTCCCACTAAAAACCCAGTCAGGGCCCATTAAAATCTATCTGGGCAAACCCATGTGGGGCCACCATGGAAACCGTGGACAAACCCACTTATTACCCATATTTTAGCCCAGTAGGGACCCAGTTTAGTCCCAGGTAGATATTCTTCACGGCACACACATGGGTTTTACATGGGTCTCATTTAAGTTAAACATGTGGGTCCCACTGAAAACCCAGTCAGGGCCCATTAAAATCTATCTGGGCAAACCCATGTGGGGCCACCATGGAAACCGTGGACAAAACCTTTTGGGACCCATGTTTTTTGCACATATGTATATGGGGCCCACCTGTGCATGCTGGCTGGGTTAGAAATAGCGGAACTAATTTTTGGATTAGCGCTGCCCAGCACTGGGAATTAGAAAAATCTAAGCAAATATGTTCTTGCTTTTAGTATTTTACCTTGTTTAATTTTTACATTATTGTTCTGAATTGCTTTTGTTGTTGTATATTTGTACTCTAGATATTGTCTGCCTAAAACAGGTCTCTCTTGAAAATGAGTCCCTGTGACTCAATGAGACTACCTGTATAACAAAGATTAAACAAGTAAATAGATATCCTTTTAATTGATTTTATTATTGATTTTTGTTGTTTTATCATTGATTTTACTTGATTTTATCACTTGTTTTTATTTGATCATTGATTTTAGTTGCACTTTGTAGCACTTGAGATTTTTGTTAATGAAAAGTGCGTTACAAATTAAATTCATTATTATTATTATTATTATTATTATTATTATTATTATTATTATTATTATTATTATTATTATTATTATCCTTACTTTGCGTTTTAAAAAGTTGTATTTTGAGGTTATTTTTTCAGTTTCTAGTTGTTCCTGTTCTGTGTGTCTTTACTGAAACAACTTGTACACTTGAACAACGCTTATTTATCCTACATTATCATTTTAAAAGTGTGGCTCACGAATATTTCCAATGATTAATTGGTCAGAGAATGTCCACATGCAGTTGACAGCTGTGACATTTGTATTCAGTTTGTCACAAAAAAACAAACAAAAAAATTTCAGTTTTTTTCAAAATTTTCTTATAAAAATCAGATTTAGAAATATGCAGAAAGGTAAACAAAGCACCCTAAACGTAAATTATGTAAATTAAAGGCTGGTCACAGTTTCAAACGAACTTGTAGCCATGGCTTGTGCGTTGCTGCGCGCTTTTTGTCCCTCACCGCTCACTGTCGCTTACCAAAACACAAGATGGCGTCGGCTGAGTCGCAGCCGCGGTTCGGTCAGTCTGTTAAAGGTTTGTTATCTGATAAAGTTGGCTCCTGTAGCGGCGATGTGATGGCTCTGACCCGCCAGGTGTTAAAAGGATCCCGGAGCCAAGAGGTAAGACACTTTCCTTTAATCCCGAGTCTTACAGTCTGGACAGGGCGAAACAGGAACAAGAAGTGCTTTTCCTTTCAAAATAAAAGAATTTCCGTTTTCCCCAGTATGATTTATCAGTTAAAAAACTGTCTTTTCACTCTTTGTGTCTGGTCTTTGGCAACACAATGCTGTGTTTACATCCACACAACATCGTAACACCTCGGGATCAGTTTGTTTTTGTGTGTGTTTCTACCAAAACAGACACATATTGATCAAATGGCTTTAGCATGTTTACCAGCACACACCTGTACTCCCAGAAAGACGTTTCCAACATGGCAGCTGGACCACCACAATGTTCAAGGATTATTTCAGAGGCACCAAAAAGCTCCAAATAAATAAAAAGTATTTGCCTTCAACGATGCAGGTGCAGGAGAGAAGAAGGACGAACAGAAACGAAGAAACAATCTGGTCAACACACGTCACAACATTGAGTTGATTTACAGTTTTTAAATCAAATATCGGGTGGGAGTCGCTGAGCGTTGCCCCCGACACATACTCTGAGCATTAAGTTGTGGAATCAACCCTGTCTGTCTGTTGGTAACATCTCATGAACCATCCATCATCTTTACCCGCTTCTTCGTTTTCGGGTCACTGGAGAGGGTGGTGAAGGTGCCAGCTCGACTCCCTGGACCACAACATCAAAATGTGGGTGGAAAAGTTGAAACCTGTCGCCATCCTCAATTGCCCCAATCAGGGCCCTTGAGCAAGGCCTTTAACCCCCACCATCTGCTCCCAAAACAGGTCTCTCTTGAAAATGAGTACCGTATTATATATATGCCATGGCGGGGTGCTCATCTCATCCATGCTTTTTGTTGACAGGGTGAATGGAGACATGTCTGAGCGCAGTATCCCTTCTGTACCAACAGTTTTCGAGCAGGGGGTGATGTTTCTTACAAAAACTAATAAGATCTAAGATATGTGTTCGATTCGCCATCTTAGGGCAGGTTAGGTCGGACAAAGAACGGTTCAGGATTCAGCATTTAGTTTAGGAGGTTTATTTCTCGCAGGAAAGTCATCAGATACATACAGACTTCCATCCACTCCAATCTACACAGCTGCGTTAATACCACTCCTTAAATAGTCCCTCATTGATGACGTACGTGAGAGCGCACAATACCTCACGTGACTAATCTCAACACCCACTGGATTTTTTCACATCTCTCTGAACTGTATTGAAGCACCTTTTACTGATTCTCTCAGTTGGACACTTTACCACTGTTTTGTTTTAATAATTTGAATCAAAACACACATTATTTCAGGAAAGACTTCCTTTTAATTTGTGTTAATTCAGAATTAATTAACAGAATAACTCTTGTCATTGTATGATCATGGTTTATGCTGTTACCAATGCTGGTCACTTCTTCATATGATGAATCAAACTACCGTATGGCAAAGTTGAGAATTGTGTCAAGTTGAACCTTTCAGATTTGTTTTAGAAATGTTAAGACGTGAATCAAAGCCTAATCAAGTTATAACTGGCAACTGGTTTCTATCTTTTCTTAAAACAAATTTTCTCTCTTATCCTGAGCAACCTTCAAACTTTCCAACCCTCTGACCTGAGCGAAGTCACTCTTGTTCCCTGGTGAACAACCAATGAGCAGAGGGAGTAATCTGGTGGTAATGGCAGTCGACCCCCAATCGGAAGGTTGGAGGTTCGAATCCCGCATCCGCCCACCATGTGTTGTTGTGTCCCTGGGCAAGACACTTAACCCCGAGTTGCTCCCGGTAGGTCTGGATGGCGCCTTGTAAGGCAGGCTACCACTACCGGTGTATGAATGGGTGGAAGGTTGGTATTGTAAAGCGCTATATAAATAAGCTCCATTTACCATCAAAGTTTCCTTTTTAAGGTCCCACTTCCTGTTTCTCCCAGAGTCCGCAGGTGAAACTGAACTATGAGGTTTCATCTAAGAGCTGAATGAACGCCTGTCGAAGTGCAAATGACACTTCATCAGCTGAGGTTCATAGCACTCCTGGCTGTGAGTCTGACTTTGAGCTCTGAGCTCCACTTGAATGAAAATTCCTCCTAAGGAATGTTTTATTCTGAAAAGCTGAACCAGAACACTTCGCCATCACTCTGACTGGTTTGACGCCGACTCTGGTACACAGAAAGTGTAAGCACTCTGGCGACCTGGTGTTGGATAGAGCTGGACAAACAAACCTTTTCCGTCCATCGTCTGGAAACCCTCTCTTACCAGAAGAGAGACTTCAACAGGTAATGAGTGCTGATTTTTTACAAACACGGATGGAACGGAGTCGAGCTGATGTCAGCAGAGGATGTGCTGTCTGGCCCACGCACTCCTTAGATAACTTTTACTCCATTCATTCTTTCATCCTCCATCTTCTTCTCTGAAACACTCTTTAAACTTATTTTTCCTATGCCAGTAACTAAACTTTAAGTTAAAAGTGCCTTCAGAAATAAGTAAATATGTCACCTTATTGCTTGTTCTGTTGTTCTAATTTTGAATCTGTCAACAGTTAGTTTATATGAAATCTAATCGGAGCCAATCCGATCCTCATGTTTGATGTAATTTTATGATTCTGTTAAATAAATGGTTCAGTTCTGCTGAACCAACATAAATTAACGTTTCTTGTCAATTGCATCTTTCCTGGTCATAATCAATTTATAGTTTAAATCCTGAAAAAGAGAGAACTCGTTTAATATTTGATGCTAAGATTAGGTCAGGTATAAACCTGCTCATTCTTACATTTGGTATTGTACAGTCAGTAAAACTGACCAGTGCATAACCCGTTACACATGTATTCAAATGAAAAAGATCAGAGAGAGGCAGGCTGCCAGCTCCAGCGTGTGGTCTTTGGGTCTCACACACCTCCCTCCCCCAGGTGGACTCATTTATATTTTATCTTTAACCTGAAACAAACTGCATTGTCAAACCAAACCGTGCATGACACAAAACTGCTCTTTATCACATATCCTGCAAATAAAGTTTTAAGATGTGTTAGGTCATGCCCAAGAAAAAAGACACGTTAACCTACATTTGTATATATAAATCGTGTAAAACTTTTGTTTTCTCATTTTGCACCTGTATATCACCTGTATATGTTAAAGCGCTCCCACATACAGAAAACAAACTACAGTTGTAGTTTGAAGAAGCAGTAGACAAACTGGCACACCAGACGTTCACCACCGTGTGGTCTTTGGTCTAAACCGCTTCATTTCCTGACATTAAACAACGTTTGGAGGTTTTCTTATCATCCAGCGGTCAACCAGTGTATAAACTGTAACTGGTTAACTGTAACTGTTTGGTGTGAGTGAGACAGGTCCCTCTTGTAAATGAGTCCCCGTGACTCAACGAGGCTAGCCTGTATAAATAAAAGGTTGAATGAATGAATGGTTGGTTGAAGGCTCGCTACAATGCAGATCTTTCCACCAACCGTCAGTCGAGTAGGTGCAGCTGATCAGCTCACTTACTGCCACCTAAAACTGAGGCAGCTAACACCAAGTTCACCGTTCTAATGAACCTGGAGCTTCAAAACAGTTTTATTAGCTGTTCTGCCGAGGTGAGGGAGGTTCATGTGGACTCACGTCCTGAACACAGTAAACAAACATGACCCCATTTCACCGTTAGCCACATGTTCAGAGCAACGGATCAATTTTAATCTTGTGAGTTTGTCATCATGGCAGCCAAGTGGCTTCAAACGTCCGCAGACATTGATGACCATACACTTCAGAACCAAGAGAGCAAACACAGACTGGCTTGATGAACCACAAGCCTTCATCCTTCTTTGGTACTTATCTTCCTTTCACTCTTCTCTCCAGAGTCCTCATCAGCTTCTCATCTCTCTCGTGCTTTTTGTGTGTATTTTGCAGCTACTTTAATCCCCTCAAGTTAAACTGATCTTATCTCTGAATGGTTCTTTACTCTCCCTTTTTTTTCTAGCTCTTTATTAAATCTCATCATTTCACCTCCTTGCTTTTATTTTCACAAGTCGTTTTATGTTTTTGGTAAATGGTAAATGGAGCTTATTTATATAGCACTTTCCAGCCCCCTATGAGGGGCCCCAAAGCGCTTTACAATACCAACCATCCCCCCATTCATACACACATTCATACACTGGTAGCGGCAACTGCCATGCAAGGCGCCTTATACCGGGAGCAACTCGGGGTTAAGTGTCTTGCCCAGGGACACAATGACACATGGTGTGGGGAATTAAAGTAATATTACTGCTCTGAAGAAAAAAGTGAATAATTGTAAAGTTGATTTTTATTTTATTTTATTAAATGAATCCCTTTCTGAATCGAAGGTAGTGGTTTTACACTATGCTAACAAATCAAAGAACAGCACAAATGTTCATACCACACTATACCATATCATGTCTTACCATACCATGCCATTCGATACATACCATACCATACATACCATGTCATACATACCATGTCATACTATACATACCATACCATAACATGTCATACTATACATACCATACCATTGTAACATAACCAAAATGTTTGTTTTTCTCTGCATGAAAAAATAGTAAAAAATAGTAAATATTAGTAAAAAATAAATGTAGCAAACTGTTTTGTAGAACAGATGCTTGTTATTTCATTATTAAAATAATTCCATATTTCCACTATTTAGTAAGCTGATTTTGGGCAGTATCATGCAGGTTTTCAGGTGGGGTTGAACTTGGGATATAAAAAGGGGCGTGTGCAGCCGCGCGGGGGACGCAGCTGGAGCCACGCAGCTGAAAAGGAACGCCAAAATTACACCACACACGTTGCAGCTCCGCCCCGCTCTGGTCCGACCTCCGCAGCAAATACGCACCCATTATAATCAATGACAGAATTTACACTGGCTCCGCACGGCGGCGGCGAGCTGCGGAGAGCGGACGGCAGTCCGTCAAAATTAGAAATTTTTCTATTTCTGCCGGACGCCGGAGCTGTGCCGGAGTCAACTTTTGAAGATTACGTCGCACCAACAGGAAAAGGAACGAGCACAACTTCCGTATTTACAAAATAAAATCACCACGGGCGGACTTAATCCTAGCTCTATACGGATTTATTTGTACAAAAATGCTTTCAAACTATCATTTATGACTACGCCTACAAACGCAATACAATAAATAAATAAATAAATAAAGTATTTTATTCTGAAATGTAATACATCACTTCCTGTTGCTCAAACCATGTCCTGTCGCTCATTTACGAGAGAAGATCAAGGCAGCAGTCTCTACTGTTGTTCTCCTTCTTCCACCGAATGAATTGTTTTGTTCTGACTTACTTATTTATCACTTGATTTATCGCGCAATCCCGCAATTCCCGCGCATGCGTCTCGGAGCGGCGCATGCAGGCGGACCTGAGCTGAGCGGAGGAAGTGGAAACTGGAGTTTGAGACGCTCAGCTGCGACCTGCGGAGCGGAGCGGACCGTGTAGTGTAATTTTGGGGGAAGAGGCACACAGACAGATCTGCGCAGCGGGAGACTCAAGTTGACTTAACGTGTAAAACAAGTAAAAAAAGCAAAGATAAGACATTAAACCGCAAGCAAAGTTCATCCCAGCGCCGCAGATTGTGTGTTTTAAAGACTGGATCAGAGTTTGCACACAGGAAACGCCGCCAGGTGCAAGAAGACGTCACAGGGAGGAAGGAAAAACGCTCCCAGTGAGATCTGGACTTTACTTCTCTTTTTGGGGTTTTTGGGGTGGTACCACTCTCTCTCTCATTTTTAAAATGTATTTTTTTGGGGGGAAAGTGAGAGAATTTTGGATTTTTTCATTTTTGGATTGTGACTTTTGGGTAAAATGGGGAAATATTATCCAGGATTTTTGATTTAATTTTTGAATGTATGGGACTCTGTTGCTGACTTTATTCTCATTAAAAGGCAACAAGGCATTTGTGGATAATTAATTATTCAGGTTGTTGCGGTGGACATAAACTGAGTAATTTAAATCTAACCTATTTTTATTTATTAGAGGGATCTTTGTAACAACTTTATTTATCAGAATAACTATTAGTTCTTAGTGGCATGTCCTTTTTTAATTTAATTTATAAATCATTGTTGTGAAAAACAACAAATTTAGTTCTGAGTGGTTGGATATTTATGTGTTTATTAAAATAATTGTTGTATCACATTTTGCCTGATTTCCTGTGACAGAACCCCCTTGATGATATTGTGAATTCCGCTATCAAGTTGAATGGTACAAATGGTGGCCCGTATGGGGAACAGGATAATACAAGGTCAGGTTTTGTGCTACATGTGTTAACACAGTTAAAAAATAATCCTGTTGTAGATTTCAACGTATTTGTTTGAGTTTTTTTTTTCAAGATGGATAACATAAGATCTCAATCACAACATGCTGAGGAAAGAGATGCTGATCAGGATGAGCAAGAGAGTGGAGCAAGGTTTCTTGTAGATCACAAAGAGACAATTAGCAACCGAGGGGGAGATGCCTGGGTTACAAGGAGAAATCCTATAGGTGAAATAACATCTTTGCTTAGCTCCCTTTATGCATCAGATAATGAATCTGAAGAAGGAGAGGAAGACGAGGAAGAATACCTCACTATGTCAGACATTACTGGTATTAGGAATGATTTAACCAATATGGGGGTTAGGATTACCTCACTGGAAGAAAATTTCAGGGCCTCTGTAGACAGTGCTTTGAATAGGGAGCAAAACATCAGGACATATATTGATAAAAATGTCGAGGCCATGGAGCAATGTATGAAAACAGCCTTTAAGGAATTTGAAGCCAAAGTAGTAGACTGTTTGCTGCGACGAGATGAAAAGTGGAAGGCTGAAATAGAGAGGTTGAAGCGCGCTAGACTTTCTACAGCTATTCATTCTCCTGATAGTGTCAGACCAATTCTCCCTGGGCCATCTGATCATCTTTCTTCCTCTGTGAGGCATACTTTACCTGAAACATCATCTCCACCTTTAGGCCTACCTGTACCAGGAATACCACAAGGAAATTTTGGACTTTCACACCCTCAAAGGACGGATCAAACTACTGCCTTCATCACTCCAGGAACAGTTCCAGTTTTGACATCAACACACAGTGGGATGTTAGATTACCCGGGATTAGCCTCCCACTTGACCGTTCCACCATCAAGCAGAACTCCTGTGATTTATGCCAAACCCCCCGTGCACATGGAGTTCCCTACATTTGAGGGTGCAGGAGAAGTTTCTGATATGTTAAATTTTATCGATCAGTGCGAGACATTTCTCTCAGTAAGGCCCCTGTCTGATCCAGAATTATTGGGAGCTTTGACAGCTGTCTTAAAAGGCTCTGCTCGGAGTTGGTGGAGTGTGGCTAAAAACACGATACACAACTGGTTTGAATTTAAGAATGATTTTTGTGCTGCCTTTCTACCTCCAGACTATCTTTCAGAGGTAGAAGAGAAGTTAAGAGACATGGTACAGTTGCCGGAGCAATGTCTGAGAGACTTCGCTTTTGAGTATCGAGCACTGTGCCTAAAATGGAAGCCGGACATCAGTGAGACAGCTGGTGAGGAGGATTTTAAACAACTGCAACCCAAGGATAGCGGGCTGTCTCCGTGGTACAGTCAACTCCATGGATCAATTAGTGAAAGTGGGATCCCAAGTTGAAAAAGACTGTGCTGGTGTTAAAATCTACTGGGGGAAAGTAGATCAGCACAAGGCTAAAGAAAAAGGCCCAGCCAGAGGACAATCAAAGGGAAATACCAGAAAGCAAGTCGACTCTGTATCGGTTGTGCAGCGAGGCCCTGCATCCTCCCTACTTCATGTTCCTATAGAGGTGCGCAACAGAATGTATGATGCTGTACTGGATACAGCATGCACCTATTCACTAATGAGACATAGTCAGTGGAAGGAAATTGCTCGGGAAGAGGAGGTTTGGAAACCAGCTGACAACCAGAAGTTTGCACTGGCCAATGGTAAAACCTATAGCGCCTTGGGGAAGGCAACAATCATTTATGGTTGGCATGGGATGATGTGGTCTTTAGAGACTTTTGTGGTGGAGGATGATAACCTCACTTTTCCCATCATTTTAGGTCTCGACTTCTTGACCAAAACCTCCACCATTATCAACTTAGGTGACTACACCTATGGAGTAAAAGGACCAAGGGGTTATACCTTTTACCCTTTTTCATCTTTAGCTGAGGCCACATCTCCTGTGCTTGCCAGACCTTCACCATTTAATCTGATGCTGGCTCTGCCCATGGAAGGGGTCAAAACACCAACCTCAAAGTCACCTCCTATGGTAACACAAAATCCACCAGAAGTCCAGAAGCTTTTGAAGACTTGGCCATCTGTATGCTCAGAAACATTGGGCAGAACATCTGTGGAAGAACACAGAGTAATAACCATAGATGAAATACCCATTTGTTGACGAGCTTACCGGGTATCTCCTTTCAAGCGGCAGATAATAAAAGAACAGATTGATGCAATGCTCAAAGATGATATTATAGAGCCATCGCAGTCTTCATGGGGGTCTCCTGTTGTCCTTGTTCCTAAGCCAGATAAATCTTTTCGGTTTTGTGTGGACTATAGAGCCTTGAACTCAAAAACTCTGCAGGACGCTTATCCCATGCCCCTCATCCATGAGTTGTTGGAGTCGATGACGGGAGCAAACATTTTTAGCACCCTGGATTTAAAGTCTGGATATTGGCAGATGGCTATGGCAGAGGACAGCAAGGCAAAAACTGCTGTTATAACCCCATTTGGACTTTATCAATTTAAGTGCATGCCATTTGGATTGAAAAATGCTGGAGCATCTTTTCAACGGTTAATGGAGAAGATTTTAGGAGAGCTACGGGGAAAGATCTGCTGTGTGTACATCGATGATGTGATCGTTTTCTCTGCCTCTCCTGAGCAACACCTGAAGGATCTGGACACAGTATTTGCAAAGCTCCACCATGCAAATTTGACTCTCAATCTTGAAAAATGCAACTTTTTCCAGCAAGAACTCAAGTTTCTGGGACACATTGTATCGGCAGAAGGTGTTCAAGTGGATCCAGTCAAAACCCACGCCATTACGGTTTATACAAGATACAAGATACAAGAGCTTTTATTAACATTGCACCAGTTTTCACCAATACAACTTGATTATGTGTACACAGTCATCCAGGAGAGGGGTTGAGTATGTAAAGCTGCTGCTTATTCAAAACACATGACATGTTCTTCAGCGCGGCCTCTCTCATCCGTCTCGGGATGAAGGTCAAAGGTGTGAAAAAAAGGGAAGGAACCATGCTTTATCCAACTCCAACTAACCAAAAAACTCTTCAGAGATTTCTTGGGATGGTAGGCTGGTACCACAAGTTCATCTCACATTTTGCAGACATAGCTACACCTCTTTATCAACTGCTCAAAAAAGATGGAAGGTGGGAGTGGACAGTGGACTGCCAACGTGCTTTTATGACGCTGAAGAAAGCTTTGGTGGAATCTCCCATATTGGGGCAGCCAGATTTTGAGTTACCATTCGAAATTCATACAGACGCCAGTGATGTTGGTCTGGGGGCCGTCCTGGTCCAACCAACCCCTGATGGAGAAAAAGTTATTGCTTTTGCTTCAAGATCATTGAAAGGAGCAGAACACAACTACTCCACCTCTGAAAAGGAATGCTTGGGGGTTGTTTGGGCAGTAGAAAAATGGAGACATTTTGTAGAAGGTACCAAGTTCATCATTTACACCGACCATGCTGCCTTAACCTGGGCATTCAATCAACCCCGAACCAGTTCTAGGTTAACACGCTGGGTGCTGAGGTTACAAGATTTCAATTTTGAAGTACGATATAGAAAAGGATTGCACAATGTAGTGCCTGATGCTCTGTCCCGATCGATACCTACTGACTTGGCACCAGCATATGTAGCCCTGAATTCTGCTAAAGCCTTGGTAGGTTTACCTCTATCATTAACAGAAATCAAGGAAACACAGGAAAAAGACTCAGACCTCATGGATCTAGTTAAGGATCCGAGATACCAGAGACCTGACAGAATTCTCTTCCACAAAGTCCACGATCTCTGGTACAGGAAAACCCCACTGAAAGATGGCATGAAATATCAGCTGGTGATTCCCAATTCTTTAGTTCCTCAAATTCTTCAGTACTTCCATGATCAGCCATTGAGTGGACATCTAGGCAGGCTAAAGACACTCCTCCGGCTGTTGGAGGTTGCATGGTGGCCGTCAGTTCGTAAGGATGTGTGGACTCATGTAAAGAACTGTGCAGTTTGTCAGCAGTACAAACCTGAGAATCAAGCTCCAGCTGGTTTTCTACAACCCACACCTCTGACTGAACCCTGGGCTAAACTTGGGATGGACTTGATGGGACCTTTTCCACGCAGTAAGAAAGGAAATGTCTTCCTTTTTGTTGTGATCGACTACTTCACAAAGTGGGTGGAAATGTTTCCTGTAAGAGACAGCAAGACACCGAAACTCATTACTATCCTCCGGGAGGAGATATTTACTCGTTACGGAGTTCCACAAAGCCTGGTGTCAGATCGTGGTCCCCAGTTTACCAGTAAAGAGATGTCCAGTTTTTGCTCTATGTGGGGTGTAAAGCATCATTTTACAACAAGCTATCATCCCCAATCTAACTTGACTGAAAGGGCGAACAGAACTATCAAAACAATGATAGCCTCATTTGTTGGACAGCATCACAATCTATGGGACCAACATATCTGGGAGTTCCGTTTTGCCATCAATGGCGCTCAACATGAAACCACAGGGAGAGCCCCTGCAGAGCTAATGTTGGGACGTCAACTTCAAGGGCCATTGGAGAGGATGATAGCTAAACCACCATCGCCTCAGCAACCCATATATAAATTGATGGAGCGACACAATGAGATGAAGGAAGAAGTCAAACGGAAAGTTGGGATAAGTCAAACCAGACAAGCTAAATACTACAATGCCCGGAGGAGGGGTGCACAGTTCCGGCCGGGAGATTTGGTCTGGGTAAGGTCTCATCCCCTTTCCAAAGCAATAGATAGTTTTTCCTCAAAGCTAGCGCCAAAGTGGTCAGGACCAGCTACAGTGAGGAAACAGTTAGGCCCAGTAAATTATCAGCTCCAGTGGAAAGACCAGCACAGAGGAACAGATACTGTTAATGTGGTTAACTTAAAGCCTTATTTTGGAGTTCAGCCTCCCTTGCCTCCGGCTGGGGGGGGGGATTGTAACATAACCAAAATGTTTGTTTTTCTCTGCATGAAAAAAATAGTAAAAAATAGTAAATAATAGTAAAAAATAAATGTAGCAAACTGTTTTGTAGAACAGATGCTTGTTATTTCATTATTAAAATAATTCCATATTTCCACTATTTAGTAAGCTGATTTTGGGCAGTATCATGCAGGTTTTCAGGTGGGGTTGAACTTGGGATATAAAAAGGGGCATGTGCAGCCACGCGGGGGACGCAGCTGGAGCCACGCAGCTGAAGAGGAAGAGGCACACAGACAGATCTGCGCAGCGGGAGACTCAAGTTGACTTAACGTGTAAAACAAGTAAAAAAAGCAAAGATAAGACATTAAACCACAAGCAAAGTTCATCCCAGCGCCGCAGATTGTGTGTTTTAAAGACTGGATCAGAGTTTGCACACAGGAAACGCCGCCAGGTGCAAGAGGACGTCACAGGGAGGAAGGAAAAATGCTCCCAGTGAGATCTAGACTACTTCTCTTTTTGGTTTTTTTGGGTGGTACCTAGCCTGGTTAAAACCAGACCCTTGTCCTTCACTTCGCTTCAGACAAGGGTCTGGACTTTTTCCATAGAGAAACGATTCTTGCTGGAGGCGTTGGCCTCTGCTGAGGAACAAAACCATTGGATATTTTGAACAGGGAAAGCATTCTGCTCCCTCCCCTCAGAGCCACCCCCCGTGCTCTGGTGAACTTGACTGACAACTGCTCCGCCTCCTGCAGCTTTTCTCTCGCTGCGCAAATTCTGTGTTTATATGTTAATAAAACATTTTAATAAAATAAAATAAAACCATGGATCGCTGGTCCAGCTCACCAAAAGACCAGAAAATCTGATGGGACTCGGTCAGCAACGTAAAACCCGAGTTTAATTCTCGTGACAACCTCAGCCATTTCCTCCTTGTTCATTTCACTCAACGGAGGGTGGAGGAGAAGGAGGAGGGAGCGATTACTTGACTTTTGGGAAAAAAAACAAAAGAAAACTCCAGATAAGGGATTAAGAAGGGGAAATTAATAAATTTGTGTCACATATAAAACAGTCCTGCATCGCTTTGCATCGCTTTGAATGAGAACATGCGAATGCTCGCTGGCTGCGCTGGGACAGGTGGGGGCGTGGGTTAGGGGCCAAAAACTCCGCCCCTTCTGTTCTCTGATTGGTCCGAACAAAAATCTACCGGAGAAATCGTTATTAATGGGAGAAGTCCCAGACTGTGCAGTGAAGGGAAATGAGAATTGAGCGGAGCTGTGCAGGAAGGCGAGGGCCAGGCTAGGTGGTACCACTCTCTCTCTCATTTTTTAAATATCTTTTTTTGGGGGGAAAGCGAGAGAATTTTGGATTTTTTCATTTTTGGATTGTGACTTTTGGGTAAAATGGGGAAATATTATCCAGGATTTTTGATTTAATTTTTGAAGAAATGGGACTCTGTTGCTGACTTTATTCTCATTAAAAGGCAACAAGGAATTTGTGGACAATTAATTATTCAGGTTGTTGCGGTGGACATAAACTGAGTAATTTAAATCTAACATATTTTTATTTATTAGAGGAATCTTTGTAACAACTTTATTCATCAGAATAACTATTAGTTCTTAGTGTCATGTCCTTTTTTTTAATTTAATTTATAAATCATTGTTGTGAAAAACAACAAATTTAGTTCTGAGTGGTTGGATATTTATGTGTTTATTAAAATGATTGTTGTATCACATTTTGCCTGATTTCCTGTGACAGAACCCCCTTGATGATATTGTGAATTCCGCTTTAAATCAAGTTGAATTTTACACCATACTATACATACCATACATACCATACATGCCATGCCATTCAATACATACCATGTTATACTATACACACCATACCATACTATAAATACAATGTTATACCATACCATGTCATACTATACATGCCATACCATACCATACAATACCATACCATACTATACATACCATGCCATACTATACAGTACATGCCATACCATACCATACAATACCATACCATACTATACATACCATGTCATACTATACATACCATACCATACTATACATGCCATGCTATACAATCCCATACCATACACACCATACCATACTATACATACCATGCCATACTATACATACCATACCATACCATACCATACTATACATACCATGTCTTACTATACATGCCATACCATACTATACATGCCATGCTATACTATACCATACTACACACCATACCATACTATACATACAATGTTATACCATACCATGTCATATTATACATGCCATACCATACAATACCATACCATACTATACATACCATGCCATACTATACATGCCATACCATACCATACAATACCATACCATACTATACATGCCATACCATACCATACCATACAATACCATACCATACTATACATACCATGTCATACTATACATACCATACAATACTATACACGCCATGCTATACAATACCATACTATACATACCATGCCATACTATACATACCATACCATACCATACCATACTATACATACCATGTCATATTATACATGCCATACCATACTATACATGCCATGCTATACTATACCATACTATACATACAATGTTATACCATACCATGTCGTACTATACATGCCATACCATACCATGTCATACTATACATACCATACCATACTATACATGCCATGCTATACTATACCATACTATACACACCATACCATACATACAATGTTATACCATGTCATACTATACATACCATGATATACTATACACACCATACCATACTATACATATGATGTTATACAATACCATGCGATACTATACATGCCATACCATACCATACCATACAATCCCATACCATACTATACATACCATGTCATACTATACATACCATGTTTATGTTTATGTTTATTAAATTTGTTCATTTTTTACAAAAGAAACAATACAAGACAATCTCATAAATGATAGTGTACAAAATATAAAAAAATGAAAGGTAGCAGAAAGAAGAATAAATCTTATTATATCTGCCCCTTACTTCCAACAATCAGATTAAACAACAATAATCAACCATGTAAACAATAATAATCTTCAACCAACTTTTTCCAACAATCAGATTAAACAATAATAATCTTCAACCAACAGTACAAAATGACTAACTCTTTCTAATTTTCTAACTAATACAATACACATTACGCTATTTCACATATATTTTTTAACACATTTGTTTTGATCATTTTCTTAAATGTAAATGTCATACCATGTCATACCACTTTATTAATAAAACACTTTAAGCAGCAACAAGGCCAACCAAAGTACTGAACAACAGAAACAAACAATCAAAGGACACAGGATAAAATACATAGATCCAAATAGAATTGTTTATATTTAATTTTTAAATGTAAATTTTATTTGATGAAATATATTTTACAAACATTTATATTTAAATACGATTGCTCTTATCCTAAATAGCCAAGAGTTTTGTTATTATTGTAAATGTGTATAAATTCAACTAATACATTTATGTCTACAATTTTTTATGAGCTATAACTTGTGCATATTGTGTGCTTGTGCACATATGCAGGAAAAGAGCCCGACCTGCAATAGGTCAAGCAACATTGTTCAACCGGGTTTTACTGGCTGATTAAATCAGGAGCTGGAGATTATGTCTGTGTGTGAGAGGCATTACCCTAAATGGTGAATAAAAAGTATGACTGCTTGTAAATAAGAACATTACATTTTGAATGAGGACACAAGACATGTTAGACTGGTACAGAACATGTATGAGGACAGCAGAACATGTATGAGGACAGCAGGACATGTATGAGGACAGCAGGACATGTATGAGGACAGCAGGACATGTATGAGGACAGCAGGACATGTATGAGGACAGCAGGACATGTATGAGGACAACAGGACATGTATGAGGACAGCATAACATGTATGAGGACAGCATAACATGTGTGAGGACAGCATAACAAGTATGAGGACAGCAGAACATGTATGAGGACAGCATAACATGTATGAGGACAGCTGGACATGTATGAGGACAGCATGACATGTATGAGGACAGCAGGACATATATGAGATCAGCATAACATGTATGAGGACAGCAGAACATGTATGAGTACAGCATAACATGTATGAGGACAGTAGGACATGTATGAGGACAGCATAACATGTATGAGGACAGTAGGACATGTATGAGGACAGCAGGACATGTATGAGGACAGCATAACATGTATGAGGACAGCAGAACATGTATGAGTACAGCATAACATGTATGATGACAGTAGGACATGTATGAGGACAGCATAACATGTATGAGGACAGCAGGACATGTATGAGGACATCAGGACATGTATGAGGACAGCAGAACATGTATGAGGACAGCAGGACATGTATGAGGACAGCAGGACATGTATGAGGACAGCAGGACATGTATGAGGACAGCAGGACATGTATGAGGACAGCAGGACATGTATGAGGACAGCAGGACATGTATGAGGACAGCAGGACATGTATGAGGACAGCAGGACATGTATGAGGACAGCAGGACATGTATGAGGACAGCAGGACATGTATGAGGACAGCAGGACATGTATGAGGACAGCAGGACATGTATGAGGACAGCAGGACATGTATGAGGACAGCAGGACATGTATGAGGACAGCAGGACATGTATGAGGACAGCAGGACATGTATGAGGACAGCAGGACATGTATGAGGACAGCAGGACATGTATGAGGACAGCAGGACATGTATGAGGACAGCAGGACATGTATGAGGACAGCAGGACATGTATGAGGACAGCAGGACATGTATGAGGACAGCAGGACATGTATGAGGACAGCAGGACATGTATGAGGACAGCAGGACATGTATGAGGACAGCAGGACATGTATGAGGACAGCAGGACATGTATGAGGACAGCAGGACATGTATGAGGACAGCAGGACATGTATGAGGACAGCAGGACATGTATGAGGACAGCAGGACATGTATGAGGACAGCAGGACATGTATGAGGACAGCAGGACATGTATGAGGACAGCAGGACATGTATGAGGACAGCAGGACATGTATGAGGACAGCAGGACATGTATGAGGACAGCAGGACATGTATGAGGACAGCAGGACATGTATGAGGACAGCAGGACATGTATGAGGACAGCAGGACATGTATGAGGACAGCAGGACATGTATGAGGACAGCAGGACATGTATGAGGACAGCAGGACATGTATGAGGACAGCAGGACATGTATGAGGACAGCAGGACATGTATGAGGACAGCAGGACATGTATGAGGACAGCAGGACATGTATGAGGACAGCAGGACATGTATGAGGACAGCAGGACATGTATGAGGACAGCAGGACATGTATGAGGACAGCAGGACATGTATGAGGACAGCAGGACATGTATGAGGACAGCAGGACATGTATGAGGACAGCAGGACATGTATGAGGACAGCAGGACATGTATGAGGACAGCAGGACATGTATGAGGACAGCAGGACATGTATGAGGACAGCAGGACATGTATGAGGACAGCAGGACATGTATGAGGACAGCAGGACATGTATGAGGACAGCAGGACATGTATGAGGACAGCAGGACATGTATGAGGACAGCAGGACATGTATGAGGACAGCAGGACATGTATGAGGACAGCAGGACATGTATGAGGACAGCAGGACATGTATGAGGACAGCAGGACATGTATGAGGACAGCAGGACATGTATGAGGACAGCAGGACATGTATGAGGACAGCAGGACATGTATGAGGACAGCAGGACATGTATGAGGACAGCAGGACATGTATGAGGACAGCAGGACATGTATGAGGACAGCAGGACATGTATGAGGACAGCAGGACATGTATGAGGACAGCAGGACATGTATGAGGACAGCAGGACATGTATGAGGACAGCAGGACATGTATGAGGACAGCAGGACATGTATGAGGACAGCAGGACATGTATGAGGACAGCAGGACATGTATGAGGACAGCAGGACATGTATGAGGACAGCAGGACATGTATGAGGACAGCAGGACATGTATGAGGACAGCAGGACATGTATGAGGACAGCAGGACATGTATGAGGACAGCAGGACATGTATGAGGACAGCAGGACATGTATGAGGACAGCAGGACATGTATGAGGACAGCAGGACATGTATGAGGACAGCAGGACATGTATGAGGACAGAAG
>JBBPBX010061054.1:0-10409 GCA_038048925.1 Garcialebias charrua
ATAGCTTGGGCGTTCACTCCCTGCCCTCTCTACCACCTTACGGTCAGGTGATGTACCAAGATGTGGGGCATGGGGATTTACAACAAAACCACATGGATACACTTGATTACCTGTGAGAATAGTGTAATGTATGGCTGCATTGGGCTCTTGTTCTACACCTCTCTTCATGGCCTTTGTTTGTACTGCTGCTGCACTCTTTAAGCTTGTAGCAAGTTTTTCATGGTCGGCTCTTCTAGAGCAGATTCTTTTAAATGAAGTTGATGTGATTCGGGCAGACCTTGCATGGAACCACAAATAGTTTGTGCTCTGTGCTCTAGTTTCCCTTTCCAGAGTGATAGAATCAGCCAATGAAATGCTCAGTTCTGTGTAATGTTGCGTGGCACTCTCATTCAGAGCAGTGCAGAAGCTGGTGGCTTGGTGCGGCAGAGGAAAGTTGGGCAAGTCATCTGGTTGGCTGACAGGAGCTGCTCCAAGATCAATTTGGACAATAAGTGGCAGCTGTAAAAGATGAAAAATATAAATTATCATTAAAATGCAACTTTTTTTCTTTACAGATAGTCCAGAGCAACCCCCAGAGCAGGGGACGGAAGAGGTGCAGGAGATGGAAGAGGAGCAGGGGACGGAGAAGGAAAAGAAATTAGAAGAGGAAAACAACAACATGAAATTGAAATTGACATTACAAGAAACTGAAATACAAAACCTGAAAGCACAAATTGACACACTTAAAAAGAAAAGTCTGACACCTGAACTCCTTGAAAGCAGTAAAATCCCAAAAATGTTTGAATACAGTACTGGCTTTACATACAAACGATTCAACCAACTGTGCACAATATTTGACATCCAAAATGATCCCCACGCCGCTCAAGTAAATGTACCCCTAACATACAAACGTAATGATTGGGACATTAGGGAGATGCCCCTTCGTAGTCAGCTGCTGTTTGTTTTAATTAAACTCCGCAACAACGAAGATCTGAAAAGCCTTGCATTTAGATTTAATATACACATGCAAGCAGCAAGTAATATTTTCAATTCATGGATTCATTATATGTTTGATATTTTGGGTGAATTACCCATTTGGCCTCACAGAGACGTCATTATGCAAAACATGCCTGAAACCTACAAAGCCGACTACCCATCTACATTTGCTATATTAGACTGCACAGAGCTGAAAATAGAAAGGCCAACATCACTGGTGTTACAAAGTCAGAGCTTTTCAAATTACAAAAACACCAACACCCTGAAATCACTCGTTGCCTGTGACCCCCGTGGTGCTGTCATTTTTTCATCTGTTCTCTTCACAGGATCCATGTCTGACAAGGAGATTGTCAGACAGTGTGGAATCATCCCCTTACTAGAGACACTTATAGACAATGGCTATTTGCAAAAAGGGGATGGCGTAATGGCTGATAAGGGTTTTTTGATTGAGGATGAAATTAAAGCAATCGGACTGCAGTTAAACATGCCACCATTTTCGAGGTCCAAGAGGCAAATGCCAGCAGGAGATGTTCTGGAGACAAAGCGTATTGCAAAGCACAGGGTGCACATAGAGCGGGCTATTGCTAAAATAAAAAAGTTCAAGATAGTGTCTGGTAAAATTCCTAACACAAGATTAGGAATCATAAATCACATCTGGTATGTGGTAAGCATGCTTTCAAACTTCCAGCCACACATACTGAAGGGACAGTAGTAGCATCCATTAGTAAATCACATGACTTACACTTAACATGTTTTTTTAATCACCACTGTTAAGCTGTCTGTTTACATGAGCTGTGGAAGATGCTAGACAAATAAAGATTTCTGGATACTATGTGGCTCAGTCCTCAATGTATTTATGTCTATATTACTGTATCTGTCAGCCTGATGCAAATTATTTTTCTCTTTTTATCACATAAGCAAGCACCTTATTATAATATGTAAATTGCTTTTTTTAATGAAACAACAAACCTGAAGAGATTTGTTTTTTGCACAACATCAAGAAGTGCTACTTGAAGACTGGGTTTCAAATCTGTGCTTCTCACCTGGTGGCTTAGTCCGCACCCCACAGCATACTTCTTGCCTCCAACTTCAACCTCTGGTGCAGAGGCATCTGTGATATAGCTTATGGGTGCATCTGACATCTCCCTCAGTAGACTATATGCTCCTGTACCTAACTCTTTCCTATGAAAAAATAATTTGGAGGTGAGTATTGTCTGATGTCACAGTGCACAGGAATACACTGAACAGTGTGACTAACAATGTTGCTGTAGTATAGGTGAAGAAAAAAAACATACTTATTGTGGATAAAACTGGACATGATGGGTTTCCGCTTGCGGTTCACTTTGGCCTTGGCTACCACCACACTGCTTACAGGTTGTCCATGAATTTTCTTCCCCCTGGCTTTGTGCCACTGCTGGGGCTGGCTTGTGCATGAGATGTCAGCATTTCTTGCACGGCACAGGTCCACGGTGTGCATAAGGCCCACAATATGTGAGCAAAAACCTGGTAACCTGTTTTAAGAAAACAGTAGCATAAGCTCTATTTAATGCTTTTGACAATAATGTAACTAGCTACACCTGCAATCGAAATTATTCAACACCCCAATCATTTTAATGTTTTATCATTTAAAGTTTTTCATTCAATTTTTTCCAAACAGCACAGGGAAAATGGACTAAAATCCGAGACTAGATGTCACGAATGAGTTTTAGGATTCAAAGACAGCCAGACACAGGAGTGCAAAAAACAAGAACAGTTTTTATTGTATTTGCTGCTGGTTGCTGGAGTCAGGGTCCAAGGTGAGAGTCCAAACTTCTCAGTCTGTGTGTGGCAGGTGGAATCCAGAGGGAACGTCAAAAGCAGTCTGGGTCGTTTCCATGGTCAGAAGTGCAGATAAATCCAAATGGGGCAAGGCAAGGCGAGGAGTCAAAAAACAGGCAGAGGTTCGTGGTCAAAGCAAGGATTCAAGGCATGAACAAGATTAAAGGCTTCACTATCAGGGACTGTGGAAGGTATAATAATTCAGCACTGGTGGAGAGTGAGAATGCAGCTTTTAAAGGGTGCAGAGCAGGTGAACTAGCTGGCTGAACAGGTGAGTGGAATCATTGCTGATTGCTGGGAGGCGTGGCATGGAGGGCAGGGAGCAGGCTTGAGCTGGAGGATGGGTGACAGGCATTACAGAACAGGGGAAGAGAAACTGAGGCTGAAAACAATAACAGGAGGGAGTGAGTGTGAAACAAGGCCGATGGAGGAGTCAGCGGGGCCGCTGACCATGACACTAGAGGTGTGGAAAGTTTGTCAGCACTTAACAACTCATTTATTGGCAGTTATAAAAGCTAAAGGATGCACCACAAAATACTATGTTTAGGGGTTGATTAATACTGCACACTCAAATGTCTTAAAATACTTCTTTATTTTTATTTAAACTTCAAACTTAGGTAAACTTTTGTTGTCACAATGATTCAAATATGTATCAGTAAAAGCTAGTTCAATGAAGTGTTTTTGTCATCCACACTACTAATGTCTGTTGAGATTGTGGGGGTTGAACATGTTTGATTACAACTACTTACAATAAATGCACGAGTGCTATAATATAATAATAAATAATATATATATTAAATAATATATATAATATATAATAAAAACATATAATCTAAGGTAGATCCATGAACAGAGTAACAAGCTAGCCTCTGCTCTGAATACAGTTACTAGCTTAACTTACCGAGCTAACTTACCGGTATTACTTAATAAATTTGACTTTTACAGTACTTAACTAACAAAAAATAGAACTTGAAAAAGAAAACTTACCCTGCAGTGCAGGAGCAGGACTGGTCCACAAGCGTATTCTGGTTGCATTTGAGGTAAAGGTCATGGGGTTTCTCAGATTTTGCTTGAGACCGGTATGCTTTAGCCTCAAGGATCGTTGTGTCTCCTTCGTAACGTACTGTAATATTTTGAATATATCCCTCCACTGCATATTGTAACCCCTTTTGCCTTGATCTGGAGGATATTGCGCTGGTATTGCTCCAAAATGAGTCACTAACACGCACTGGTATACAAGCTATCCCCGTCATGACGCGCTAACACTCACCGGCTACAGAAAGCTTGACGGGCGTAGCAACAGTAACTAAGGGGGCGGGGCTTCTGCGAAAGGTCAATTGGACAAAGCGTATGAAACACCGGTGCGTATTTTCCTCCGGTGAATACGGTAATAACATTTTCAGCTGCTTGTCAGTCAGTGCATACTAACACATCCCACAGTGATCAGCAGCAGACAGAACAATAAGGACTCCTGATCAACGTGTCTACTTTTCACCACTTGGACAAATATTAGTCCAGCAGCAGCAGTTAAGGAGCAATTAAACCCCCACTTCCCCCCTCTTGTTTTCTCATTCAACACGGTGTATCAACTGAGTCAAAGACGCTACAGAGCTTGTTGATCCAACGAGACCCAAACCCACTCCACTCTTACTGATAAAACAGAGCCAGAGGCACGCTTCCTGTCTTTTCTGCACAGATTATGAATCATGTGGACCAAGAAGACAGACTTGCTGTTTTCCCCTTTTTATGAAGGACAGTTTATTCAAGATGTCACAGCTGCCTGCGTCTTCGTTGGAGCGTTAAAAGGAGGGTCAATGCCTTCTGACAATGTGTTTCTGTGAGTGTGTTTGTGTGTAATTCTTAAGGCAGTAATGCGAGGGCCAATGACAGACTCTTTCTTACTCACAATTCGGGGGCAATTACTTCAACAATGACAGATTGCCTGAGCAGAACAGAGTTTAGGATAAATCCTCGCTCACTTCACGTCTTCCCCCATTCACTGACGAATCTTGTGGCTTTTCCAGCTAATGACTTCTTCCTCACTGTCTGTGTGTGTGTCCATTGGTGTGTGTGTGTGTGTGATAGAGAACAGGGGGTGACAGTACCATCTGTCTGGCTGCTGTAGCCCTTGCCCCTGCCCAGCTGGTGGGCACTGAGTAATGGGAGAGGACTTCCTCATCTTGCCCCCCTGAGACACTCGGTGCATTAGTATGCAACACCTACTGTCAGAGTGAGCTGGAGAATAAGAGAGGAGAGACACAGGGAGGGTTTTTTTTCAGTTTGAGCTTTGAAACCCGAACAACTCCAAGTGTCAAGTGAGAGGGGAACTGAATGCTCCGAGTCTTGAAAAACTGGCACATACAGCACAAATGACTCTGTGTGCATCTGGTTGTGACTGGCAGTTTGAAGAATGTAAATGAGCCCATGCTAAACAAATGCATTTCCAGGGAGGTGAAGTATAAATGAGTCATTGGGACAGAGTGAACTGAAACATTGAAGCTTGCATTATAAAAATTGCATTTACCACAGACAACCTTAAAAAAAGCACTATTTTTTGTTTTGTGCAAAATAAATAAAAATAGGACTTTCTTGTAAAATCATTAAAAAAAATAACAACTACAGTATCTTGAAGTTCACATGTCCGTCTTAGGTGAGGAGGATAATTTGGATTTGTGCGACAGTTAAATGTCATTTTATTTGTGCAATAAATAAATAAAAAATGCTTTTATTTTTGCTATTCCTTATTTTTAATGTTTGTAAAAAAAATCAAATATGAGAAAATAAATTTGATATTGTGTCAACGATAAAATCTACCAACTAATCTTGGATGAGAAAAGCTGAAGATAATTCATGTGACTGAGGCCTGACAGACAGACAGACAGGCAGATAAAATTAAAGGAAACACCAGCATTAACTATAAAATCAATGGCTGAAATGTGTCATGGAAAAAAGGGATTCCCAAAACAACCAGGTGTAGACTTCATCAGATTTATAACAAAGCTTTGGAGAACCGCCAGCAATCACAGATCAATGCATTTACAAGTACTGTACAACTTATCAATGCCTTCATCTGCTCTGAACCGTTCTGATGTCCCAAACTGAATTTTTTTTGTCTTCCAGCCACTCCCCACCCTTTCCAGCTGTTATCAGAATCCAGCTGCAGTCAGAAGCTGGGAGAAATCTGGGAAGCCAGACAGCTAGGATTCTGAAACCATGTCACTGTACAGTAATCATATAAATCAAATCTTGAGGATAATAAAAACAATCTCTTGCTGTCTCTTTAATGACCGGTGACATGAAGACTGATTATTGCATAGCGTAAGGATCATGGAACATTTTATTTTAATTCACAATAACAGTAAAAGAAGCAGTGCACAAATACATTAATCAAGTAAAATTATGGAGCATGGTGAGTGCAAAAAGTACACTCTCCCTTGACAGTAACAGGCTCACAATTTTCTCTTCTAATATTCTTTTTTACCTCTGTTCTGGGATGAGGTTTGTCTTTATTTTAAAATAAATTGAAAGGCAGATGTTATTTGTTCCTTCAACTATTTGCATTGTACTGTTAATGATAAGCCAATTTTTTTGCTAATATTGGAGGAAACATTCCCAGTTTTAACGTGAGCTACTCAACATTTCAATAAAAACAGAGGTAGCTCACTGTATAATAGGAGGAATAAACAAAGATCATCATAAGAGAGTGGTGGTTTTAGCCTCACACAAAATTTTAACTCAGCATCTCTGAAAAATAAAGAAACCATCATTACAATTTAGTAAGGAAACAGTTTTCAAACCTTAGATTCACAGAAATATTGAATAAATTACTAATAAAAATTGAATTAATGATGTCACTCTCAAATGGGCCAGTAAAATATAGCAATTTTTTTGTGTGCACGAGTCAGATCCTCGACACCACCTGTCAATCAGTCCATCAGGCTTGTCAGCAACTGACCAATCAATGATCAATTTGTGCCAAAGTGAAACGCCTCTTACCTGCATTAGATCCACCCCCTTTTTCTGTGATAAAATTGTTGAGGTTTTGCATTAAAAATGCTTTGTGGTCAGAAGGATTTCGTGAAAACTGATTTAAAAAAAAGGTTAAACATTGTGAGTTGAGATCATGTAATTTAGACAGCATCACCTTGAGAGTTTAGAGGATGGAATACAGTTAATTACATTTCCAAAACCTAATTGAAGTTTGGAAAAATGTGTAAGATGGATACATTTGCACTTCTCACAAACCACACAATTATTAACCTTTATTTAACCAGGCAAATCCCACTGAGATCACAGATGTCTTTTGGAAGGGAGGCCTGGTCCTGAAGGCAGCCTAACACGTATGTTTTTTGATCGGTGGGAGGAAACCGGAGTACCTGGAGAAAACCCACGCAAGCACGAGAAGAACGCAATGCAAACGCCACACAGAAAGACCCCAGTCCAACCGGGAATTGAACTCAGCACCTTCTTGCTGTGAGGCAACAGTGCTAACCACTGAGCCGTTGTGCTTCCATGAAGTGTGTTGTTCAAGCCAAGAGCCATTGTCAGTCGTGGGGGCATAGCACCCCAAAAGGTAAATGGATTGTACTTATATAGCACCTTTCTATCTTATTGAGATACTCAAAGCTCTTTACACTATAATCTATGCCCTCATTTACCCATTCATACAGCACTCTACTAGATCTCCACAATGAATAATTAGAGCTTTAGCTCACATCTATACACCAATGGGACATACATCGGAGGCAATGAGGGGTTCAGTGTCTTGCCCAGGGACCTTCGCCATGTGATTGCTGGTGGAATCGAACCCCCAAATCTTGCTTTGGATTACAACTGCTCTAACCACTCAGCCACAGCCGACCACAAAATATCAGATCCTAGAAACGCCCTGGATGAACTACATTTTATTGAAAAAGTCTGATTTTACCTTTAAACATATAGCTAGCAGCAAAACGTATTGGATTATCTTTAATTGAACTCAATTGATTGGCAAACAAAATTAAAAATTAAATGCACAGAAACCAACAGTTGCAACGCCTGCGAACAACACAGAACATTGTTCTGACTGCATTTAAATCTGTACAAATGTGTTGACAGTAACCCACCCTCCCCGGTCCTGTCCAGTGTGGCTGACTAATGATGTTTCTTTATCTCTGCCCTGGCTTCAGCCTGCTTTTGGATCCAGTGTGTGTTTGCTAAAACAGTCTGATATCATCCCACACTGGGGCTAAACCTCGCTCTGAATCTCTCTGTTTCCCTTTCGCTTCCACACACACTCCTCCTTTGTGCTTTCCTGCCTCACCATCTCTCTCTCCAGCCCTCTTTCTCTGTTTCTTTCTCCTTTCAAGCGTGGAATCATTTAATTATTGCCTATAGCTCTTTTGGCAGGCTGTTGAATGCCCACCTCTCAAAGCCTAGAGGAAACAATTTACCCAGGGATATCACACTCACACACACGTGTACACGCGCGCGCGCGCACACACACACACACACACACACATTTCAAGGAGAGGGTTTAATACACCAGGTCCATCTGCAGTTCACAGAAAATGATCACTAATTCCAGCTTGGGAGAATGTTTCTTGAAAACAAAGATAGCTAAACTAAAACCTCATCTTGGTTCTGTTTGAATCTTTTTGTGATGAAACTTCCGCACGTTCATGATCAGTTTGTTTGCAAGTGCTTGGGACCTCTACATCTGCGAGGCACTGATTGAATGCTGTACAGCATTCAGAGCGTTTACCACCCCATTATCAAAGCAGCGGGAGGCGATTCGTTTAGGACGCTTGACTTGTGCATTCACATGGGTGCTTCTTTGTGTGCCTTCTGGACCTTTGACGTGTGAAGACAGAACGGCACCCACACAAGAAGGTGAACAAAACTGAGCAGACAAAATAAAGGAGGGACGATCGGAGAAGAGGGGAAAACAACAGGGATCCATTGAGTGGAAATTAATGGTCCATACCGTCAGCTTTCTTATTGTTTAAGGGGCTGTGGAGGGAGGAGAAGACTTTAAAATGATGTATGTCGGTGGAAAAAGTACAAAAAATGAAGAGAAGGCCAAACGAGGGATGAAAGGGAGAAGAGGGGCGAAGGCTGTAAATTTTTCGACCGAGCGCTCAGTTCATTACAGGGCGATCACAGATGAGGTAGGGCGAGACAAAGGGCCTCAGTGTTGTCAGTGTTACAACGGGGTCAGCTCTTTAACTCGCTAGCAATGAATAACTGGGGTTTCAACTGGGACAAAGGCGGGCTGGCTTTGCCCAGGACCTGCCTATTGTTGGGGAGTTGAACTGGGGAAGTCACCAATCTGTTGGAACGCTCAGCAGCTCGGAGGCACAAGGAAAGGAGCTGATTTAAGGTGTGTCGGTGCACCACATGCAACGTGGGGGTCAACAGTACTCCATCATCACTGTGTCATTAAAGATTCAAGTGTGCAGGGTGTCAGGGGCCCCACACAAATTCCACAGCCTTGATGTGTGTCTGCTTTGGTTTCATTACCTGCTCCAATCTTCAACTGGGGAAAAAAAAAAGAAAACCCAGTGAATGAGTCAGCTCCTTTTTGGACCAATCACTGACCGCATTGTCTACTTTCTATGAAAGAAACAATCTTTGGGCTCACAATTATCCAAAGTTCAACTGTAATTGAGGCAGTTAGCTAAACAATGTTCACTTTACAAAATGTAAAAAAATAAATAAAAAAAAACAGTTGTGTGTGAGACCTTTGCTCCTCTGGGATCCATGATTAGTTGTAACATTAGACTTTATCGGAGAAACAGTTATTTTAGATATAAAAGCAAATTAGTAAAAATATTGTAGGATGTTTAGTTTTTATAAATTTAAACACAATATTGTCCCACAGACGTCACCATGTTTGTCATGCTGCAATGCATTCTGGGTAAATTACATATGCTAGGTCCTGCAGTGCTAGGTCCTGTAGTGATAGCTCCGTCCAGTTATTTCAACCGTATTGCACTAACGTTTGTTATATTTTCAAATATTAAAGCTTCAGTATGTAGCTTTTTTTATAAACATATTTCTTCACTCTGTCACTACCTCCTGACAGACTGATGTTAGCCAGGTAATCTCTGAAAAAAAATAAAAAAAAATATTGTCCCCTTGCTTCTCCAGGTGGTAAATAAGCATTTCTAAAAAGAAAAGGTGACCCGCCATTTTCCAGCCAATAAAAACAGAGTTTGTAACCAGCCAATAAAAACAGAGCTTGAATTTGAATCAGCCAATAAAAACAGAGCTTGAATTTGAAATTCAACAGACCACAAGGGGGCAGAGCCACATATGGCTCTGAGGGGGAGGGATCAGAATGCCTTGCCTGTTGACATTTTTTCTAAGTGCTGCAGTTCTACAGAAACTGCAGACTGAACCTTTAACCTAATATGACATATACAGACCTCACAGTCTTCACATATTGATTCATATTTAGTAAATCTTTAACAGCATTTCAAAACCTGTGCAAGTCTGCACAAAAATTCTTCTGAACTGTAATTTATAAATCATAAATTGTGTCATTTAAAACTGGCTCCAGGAGATGTGTCTCATCTGGCCTCTTCAACCTGTTAAAAAGACAAATTTATGGACCTTTAGAATCTATTCAGAAT
>JBBPBX010061055.1:0-21245 GCA_038048925.1 Garcialebias charrua
ACATGAAACAGATCAGCAGCAACATGAAACAGATCAGCAGCAACATGAAACAGATCAGCAGCAACATGAAACAGATCAGTAGCAACATGAAACAGATCAGCAGCAACATGAAACAGATCAGCAGCAACATGAAACAGATCAGCAGCAACATGAAACAGATCAGCAGCAACATGAAACAGATCAGCAGCAACATGAAACAGATCAGCAGCAACATGAAACAGATCAGCAGCAACATGAAACAGATCAGCAGCAACATGAAACAGATCAGTAGCAACATGAAACAGATCAGCAACATGAAACAGATCAGCAGCAACATGAAACAGATCAGCAACATGAAACAGATCAGTAGCAACATGAAACAAGTAAGCAGCAACATGAAACAGGTAAGCAACATGAAATGGATCAGTAGCAACATGAAACGGATCAGTAGCAACATGAAACCGATCGGTAGCACCATGAAACAGATGAGTAGCAACATGAAACGGGTAAGCAACATGAAACAGATCAACAGCAACATGAAACAGGTAAGCAACATGAAACGGATCAGCAGCAACATGAAACAGATCAGTAGCAACATGAAACAGATCAGCAACATGAAACAAATCAGCAGCAACATGAAACAGATCAGCAACATGAAACAGATCAGCAACATAAAATAGATCAGTAGCAACATGAAACAGATCAGCAACATGAAACCGATAAGCAGCAACATGAAACCGATCAGCAACATGAAACGGATCAGCAGCAACATTAAACAGGTAAGCAACATGAAATGGATCAGCAGCAACATGAAACAGATCAGCAACATGAAATAGATCAGCAGCAACATGAAACAGGTAAGCAACATGAAACAGATCAGCAGCAACATGAAACAGGTAAGCAACATGAAACAGATCAGCAGCAACATGAAACAGGTAAGCAACATGAAATGGATCAGCACAACATGAAAAAAATCAGCAGCAACGTGAAACAGAGTGGTAGCAACATGAAACAGATCAGTAGCAACATGAAACAGGTAAGCAACATGAAACAGATCAGCAGCAACATGAAACAGGTAAGCAACATGAAATGGATCAGCAACAACCTGAAACAGATCAACAACATGAAACAGATCAGAAACATGAAATGGATCAGCAGCAACATGAAACAGGTAAGTAACATGAAATGGATCAGCAACAACCTGAAACAGATCAACAACATGAAACAGATCAGAAACATGAAATGGATCAGCAGCAACATGAAACAGGTAAGCAACATGAAATGGATCAGCAACAACCTGAAACAGATCAACAACATAAAACAGATCAGAAACATGAAACAGATCAGCAGCAACATGAAACAGGTAAGTAACATGAAATGGATCAGCTGCAACATGAAACAGATAGCAGCAACATTAACCAGATCAGTAGCAACATGAAACAGATCAGCAACATGAAACAGATCAGCAGCATGAGTGAGACAGATCAGCAGCAACATGAAACAGATCAGCAACATGAAACAGATCAGCAGCAACATGAAACAGATAAGCAACATGAAACAGATCAGCAACATGAAACAGATCATCAGCAACATGAAACAGGTAAGCAGCAACATGAAACAGGTAAGCAACATGAAATGGATCAGCACAACATGAAACCGATCAGCAGCAACATGAAACAGATCGGTAGCAACATGAAACAGATCAGTGGCAACATGAAACAGGTAAGCAACATGAAACAGGTCAGCAGCAACATGAAACAGGTAAGCAACATGAAATGGATCAGCAGCAACATGAAAAAGATCAACAACATGAAATGGATCAGTAGCAACATGAAACAGATCAGCAGCAACATGAAACAGGTAAGTAACATGAAACGGATCAGCAGCAACATGAAACAGATCGGCAACAACATGAACCAGATCAGCAGCAACATGAAACAGATCAGCAACATGAAACAGATCAGCAGCAACATGAAACAGGTAAGCAGCAACATGAAACAGGTAAGCAACATGAAATGGATCAGCACAACATGAAACGGATCAGTAGCAACATGAAACAGATTGGTAGCAACATGAAACAGATCAGTAGCAACATGAAACAGGTAAGCAACATGAAACAGATCAGCAGCAACATGAAACAAGTAAGCAACATGAAATGGATCATCAGCAACATGAAACAGATCAACAACATGAAATGGATCATCAGCAACATGAAACAGATCAGCATCAACATGAAACAGGTAAGTACCATGAAACGAATCAGCAGCAACATGAAACAGATCGGGAGCAACATGAAACAGATCAGTAGCAACATGAAACAGATCAGCAGCAACATGAAACAGATCAGCAGCAACATGAAACAGTAAGCAACATGAAACAGATCAGCAGCAACATGAAACAGATCAGCAGCAACATGAAACAGATCAGCAGCAACATGAAACAGATCAGCAGCAACATGAAACAGATCAGCAGCAACATGAAACAGATCAGCAGCAACATGAAACAGATCAGCAGCAACATGAAACAGATCAGCAGCAACATGAAACAGATCAGCAGCAACATGAAACAGATCAGCAGCAACATGAAACAGATCAGCAGCAACATGAAACAGATCAGCAGCAACATGAAACAGATCAGCAGCAACATGAAACAGATCAGCAACATAACAGATCAGCAGCATCATGAAACAGATAAGCAGCAACATGAAACCGATCAGCAACATGAAACAGATCAGCAACATGAAACGGATCAGTAGCAACATGAAACAGGTAAGCAACATGAAATGGATCAGCAGCAACATGAAACAGATCAGCAACATGAAATAGATCAGCAGCAACATGAAACAGATCAGCAGCAACATGAAACAGATCAGTAGCAACATGAAACAGGTAAGCAACATGAAATGGATCAGCAGCAACCTGAAACAGATCAACAACATGAAACAGATCAGAAACATGAAATGGATCAGCAGCAACATGAAACAGATCAGTAGCAACATGAAACAGGTAAGTAACAGGAAATGGATCAGCTGCAACATAAAACAGATAGCAGCAACATGAACCAGATCAGCAGCAACATGAAACAGATCAGCAACATTAGACAGATCCGCAACATGAGACAGATCAGCAGCAACATGAAACAGATCAGCAACATGAAACAGATCATTAGCAACATGAAACAGATCAGCAACATAAAACAGATCAGTAGCAACATGAAACAGATCAGTAGCAACATGAAACAGGTAAGCAGCAACATGAAACAGGTAAGCAACATGAAATGGATCAGTAGCAACATGAAACGGATCAGTAGCAACATGAAACCGATCGGTAGCAACATGAAAGAGATCAGCAGCAACATGAAACGGGTAAGCAACATGAAACAGATCAACAGCAACATGAAACAGGTAAGCAACATGAAATGGATCAGCAGCAACATGAAACAGGTAAGCAGCAACATGAAACAGGTAAGCAACATGAAATGGATCAGCACAACATGAAAAAAATCAGCAGCAACATGAAACAGAGTGGTAGCAACATGAAACAGATCAGTAGCAACATGAAACAGGTAAGCAACATGAAACAGATCAGCAGCAACATGAAACAGGTAAGGAACATGAAATGGATCAGCAGCAACATGAAACAGATCAACAACATGAAATGGATCATCAGCAACATGAAACAGATCAGCAGCAACATGAAACAGGTAAGTAACATGAAACGATCAGCAGCAACATGAAACAGAGCAGCAACATGAAACAGATCAGTAGCAACATGAAACAGATCAGCAGCAACATGAAACAGATCAGCAGCAACATGAAACAGATCAGCAGCAACATGAAACAGATCAGCAGCAACATGAAACAGATCAGCAGCAACATGAAACAGATCAGCAGCAACATGAAACAGATCAGCAGCAACATGAAACAGATCAGCAGCAACATGAAACAGATCAGCAGCAACATGAAACAGATCAGCAGCAACATGAAACAGATCAGCAGCAACATGAAACAGATCAGCAGCAACATGAAACAGATCAGCAGCAACATGAAACAGATCAGCAGCAACATGAAACAGATCAGCAGCAACATGAAACAGATCAGCAGCAACATGAAACAGATCAGCAGCAACATGAAACAGATCAGCAGCAACATGAAACAGATCAGCAGCAACATGAAACAGATCAGCAGCAACATGAAACAGATCAGCAGCAACATGAAACAGATCAGCAGCAACATGAAACAGATCAGCAGCAACATGAAACAGATCAGCAGCAACATGAAACAGATCAGCAGCAACATGAAACAGATCAGCAGCAACATGAAACAGATCAGCAGCAACATGAAACAGATCAGCAGCAACATGAAACAGATCAGCAGCAACATGAAACAGATCAGCAGCAACATGAAACAGATCAGCAGCAACATGAAACAGATCAGCAGCAACATGAAACAGATCAGCAGCAACATGAAACAGATCAGCAGCAACATGAAACAGATCAGCAGCAACATGAAACAGATCAGCAGCAACATGAAACAGATCAGCAGCAACATGAAACAGATCAGCAGCAACATGAAACAGATCAGCAGCAACATGAAACAGATCAGCAGCAACATGAAACAGATCAGCAGCAACATGAAACAGATCAGCAGCAACATGAAACAGATCAGCAGCAACATGAAACAGATCAGCAGCAACATGAAACAGATCAGCAGCAACATGAAACAGATCAGCAGCAACATGAAACAGATCAGCAGCAACATGAAACAGATCAGCAGCAACATGAAACAGATCAGCAGCAACATGAAACAGATCAGCAGCAACATGAAACAGATCAGCAGCAACATGAAACAGATCAGCAGCAACATGAAACAGATCAGCAGCAACATGAAACAGATCAGCAGCAACATGAAACAGATCAGCAGCAACATGAAACAGATCAGCAGCAACATGAAACAGATCAGCAGCAACATGAAACAGATCAGCAGCAACATGAAACAGATCAGCAGCAACATGAAACAGATCAGCAGCAACATGAAACAGATCAGCAGCAACATGAAACAGATCAGCAGCAACATGAAACAGATCAGCAGCAACATGAAACAGATCAGCAGCAACATGAAACAGATCAGCAGCAACATGAAACAGATCAGCAGCAACATGAAACAGATCAGCAGCAACATGAAACAGATCAGCAGCAACATGAAACAGATCAGCAGCAACATGAAACAGATCAGCAGCAACATGAAACAGATCAGCAGCAACATGAAACAGATCAGCAGCAACATGAAACAGATCAGCAGCAACATGAAACAGATCAGCAGCAACATGAAACAGATCAGCAGCAACATGAAACAGATCAGCAGCAACATGAAACAGATCAGCAGCAACATGAAACAGATCAGCAGCAACATGAAACAGATCAGCAGCAACATGAAACAGATCAGCAGCAACATGAAACAGATCAGCAGCAACATGAAACAGATCAGCAGCAACATGAAACAGATCAGCAGCAACATGAAACAGATCAGCAGCAACATGAAACAGATCAGCAGCAACATGAAACAGATCAGCAGCAACATGTGATTTTTCACAGTGATTATTCTTTTATTTATTTATTCATGAGTCTAACAGCCTCAGGGTAGAAGCTGTTCCTCAGTCTAGTGGTTCTACATTTGATGCTCCTCAACCTCCGTCCTGAGGGGAGTGGGGCAAAAGAGTGAGTGTGCTGGGTGAGTGAGGTCTTTCATGATGCAGGTGGCTCTCTTCCTGCATCTGGAGGTGTAAATGTCTGTGATGGTGGGGAGACTGACTCCAACATCTTCTGTGCAGCCTTCACCACTCTCTGCAGAGCTTTTCTCTCTGCAGCTGTGCAGCCTCCATGCCACACGTTGATGCTGGAGCATAAATAAAGGATGAATGAATGAATGCAATGTAAAGCAGAGTGCTGTACATCTGTATAATCTTAGCTAGCACATCTGTATTGCGTGCCACTAGCTTAGCACTCCTTGTTGTGCCATGCTCTCTAAAAGTTACTGAATCAAGTATTTCATTATGTTTAAAACTCCATTAAAATACAGCAGAATGCAGGAAATGGCATCTGGGCTGACCTGAGCTCATGGGCCTTGTTGTTGTGACTGAACACATTCAACCTTTATTTCTACAGGTTAATCTCATTGAGCCTCGAGGACTCATTTTAAGTGTCTTCAAACATCTGCTCAGTTCCTGTTTTTAGTTTTCCACACCGCCTCGTAATTTGTTTTTTCACTACTTCTCGTTTTAATCACCATTTTATTTTCATTTGTTAAAAAAAAGTATGCATCCTTTATGATTGTCTTTGTTGTCCACTGTTGTCATCATTCTTTGTTGAAACCAGGTATCTCTTGTAAGAGACGTCAAGGTCGAGATCTTCAGATCTTTTTGTAAGATATTCCATGAAGCAGGAGCGGAGTAGGAGAAGGCCCTTTTTCCAAGTTCAGTCCTCACTGACGGAACACTGCAGGTAATCATGTCCTGAGAGCGCACACTGTAGCTGCACTCACGCAGAGACATGTAGGAGGAGATGTATGAGGGCAGCAGACCAAGACGTTGTTTTTTTCATTCATTCATTCAACCTTTATTTAGTCAGGTAAATCTTTTGAACCTCATGGGCTCATTTACGAAAGCGACCTGCTAAAACTAAAGAACAATGAACAGCAATGGTAGAATTTCCTTAAACAATAAACAAACAAACAATAAACAATAGAAAACAAAAGAGAGAGAAATATATATATATATACATATATACATATATATATATATATATATACATATATATATACATATAACATATATATACATATACATATATATATATATATATATATATACATATATATATATATATATATATATATATATATATATATATATATACATACATATATACATATATATATTCCTCCTTTTAACAAAGTATCAAAAAACTAGCAAAACATTATAAGGTATATGTATAAAATCAAAGACAGGAACAAATCTGCATTGGTTTTTGCCAGGATTCCAACAGATTCTGAAAACCATTTAGAGAAGTCAAGGTCGAGAGCTTCAGATCTTTTTGTAAGATATTCCATGAAGCAGGAGCGGAGTAGGAGAAGGCCCTTTTTCCAAGTTCAGTCCTCACTGACGGAACACTGCAGGTAATCATGTCCTGAGAGCGCACGCTGTAGCTGCACTCACGCAAAGACATGTAGGAGGAGATGTATGAGGGCAGCAGACCAAGAAGTGATTTGAAGATGAAAATGTACCAGTGGAAGAGTCTGCGTGAGGTTAATGATGTCCAGTTAACCAGTGAATACAGGGTGCAGTGGTGGGTACGATAATCACAACCAGTTATGAATCTTAGTGCACCATGATAGACAACATCCAACATCCGCAGGGTGCTTGTAGGAGCATTCATGTAGAGAATGTCACCGTAATCAATGGAGGGAAGGAAAGTCACAGATACAAGGCGTTTCCTAACATTCAGTGATAGACATGATCTGTTTCTGAAAAAGAAACCCAGTTTAACTTTCAGTTTCTTCACTAGGTTTTCCACGTGGAGTTTAAAAGAGAGATGTGAATCGATCAGGATACCCAGATATTTATAGGAATCAACAAACTCAATAGGGACACCATTTGAAGATAAAATCAGAGGAGGATCTGCTGGAACCGCCTTCCTATTTGAAAAAAACATCCCTTTTGTTTTATCAGCATTTAGGACAAGTTTGAGACGGAACAAATCTGACTGGATGATGTCAAAAGCGGATTGCAGTAACTGGAAAGCCTTAGCTACTGTTTTAGCTCGGCAATAAACAACTGTATCATCAGCATAGAAATGTAAGGATGCATCAGGGATGCAGTGACCTACATTAGCTATGTAGATTGTAAAGAGAGTGGGTCCTAAAACTGAGCCTTGTGGTACACCATTTTTAACTGTTAAATAGCTGGAAAAAGTACCGTTATGTTGAACACATTGNTGTTGAGGTGGTTAAATATCTTGGTCATCATCAATCATCATCATCATCATCATCATCATCATCATCATCATCATCATCATCATCATCATCATCATCATCATCAGGGCAGAGCTTTAATCTGCTGCAGGGCTTGTTGACAATATCATTTTTAACTTTTCATAAAGTGTTGGAACTTTTTGGCAAAGTGTTAACATGATGGATGTCGTAGCGACGCTCAAGAACTTTAAAACTGATGCATCAAAAACATTCAGACGTAGATCCGGAGCTTTAAAAACTCCTACAGTTTGTGTTATTGCTCTGGACCAATCTGAATAACCTGATGATGGATGTTTAACTGCAGCTGCTTTTAGAGGTCTTTGCAAGCAACAAGCTGCTTTTCTCCGTTCACGTTCGGATGACGTAGTTTCAAGCGTGTTAACAAGTTGGACGTGTTGCTGCTGCAGATCCAATCTTCGTGAAACAATATCCATACACAGCTTTGGATTTGCGCTTGTCTTTTAACAAGAAAGCCATAACGTTCCCAAACAGGAGACCACAACGAGATGCATGCTAGGCTGCTAATTTTACGCGTGCTGTGGGTGCTGCAACATAATAGCACCGTGGTGAAACGCACACCGGAAATTTAGTTCCACGGTGCACATATTCTCTTAACATTTAATAAGTGAAAATTTAACCGAAACAATACGCAGGTGGACCGAACCGAACGTGCCGTACCGAAACGGTTCGGTACACCCACATGTACCGTTACACCACTAATTTTTACACTAGCTGTTTTACTTTTTAACACTCTGCTGGCTCAGGTCTTACATTGTATTTAGTTGTTTTCTAAGAAAGTATAAATTCAGGAAGAATTTAAAAGAACTCAGATTTGCATTATGCAATTTTTCTTCATTATACAATAGAAGAATTATATAAACTGTCCCAATCGCTTGCCATCACAACTGCCAACAAGTTGCAGCATATAAATTTCTTGCTATCTATCTATCTATCTATCTATCTATCTATCTATCTATCTATCTATCTATCTATCTATCTATCTATCTATCTATCTATCTATCTATCTATCTATCTATCTATCTATCTATCTATCTATCTATCTATCTATCTATCTATCTATCTATCTATCTATCTATCTATCTATCTATCTATCTATCTATCTATCTATCTATCTATCTATCTATCTATCTATCTATCTATCTATCTATCTATCTATCTATCTATCTATCTATCTATCTATCTATCTATCTATCTATCTATCTATCTATCTATCTATCTATCTATCTATCTATCTATCTATCTATCTATCTATCTATCTATCTATCTATCTATCTATCTATCTATCTATCTATCTACCGTATTTTCCGTTGTATAGGTCGCACCGTTGTATAGGTCGCAGTGTCCAATATTTATCAATAAATTGGCAAAATCCATAAATAGGTTGCACCGGTGTATAGGTCGCACCTACGTCACCGCCGACGTAACGCGTCATCCACCGCTGACGCGCCGCGTGACCGCTGAGTCAACCCAGCAATATGGACCGAGTGTTCAGCTCTGCTGCTAATGTCTGCCAGAAGCTAACAAAGCTAAAAACGAGAGGAGTCCGTCTCTCAGAACACAAATAAAAAAATCAAATTTTAGGTCAAATGTTTTCTCGAGACCATAGTAACGTACATTAAAGCTCATATAATTACACTCTGTAAGCAGAAAATATATACATCAAGTGGTTTCGAAGCTATTTATAAGCAAACAGAAGTAAACTGAAATAAAAACGAATGCTAACACGGGAAGTCAGCCTCTCAGAACACAAATAAAAAAAAATCGAATTTTAGGTAATGTTTTATTGAGACCATAGTAACGTACATTAAAGCTCCTATAATTACACTCTGTAAGCAGAAAAAATATACACCGAGTGGTTTTGAAGCTATTTATGACGTAAACAGAAGTAAACTGAAATAAAAACGAATGCTAACACGGGAAGTCCGCCTCTCAGAACACGAATAAAAAATCAAATTTTAGGTCAAATGTTTTCTCGAGACCATAGTAACGTACATTAAAGCTCCTATAATTACACTCTGTAAGCAGAAAAAATATACACCGAGTGGTTTCGAAGCTATTTATAAGCAAACAGAAGTAAACTGAAATAAAAACGAATGCTAACACGGGAAGTCCGCCTCTCAGAACACGAATAAAAAATCAAATTTTAGGTCAAATGTTTTATCGAGACCATAGTAACGTACATTAAAGCTCCTATAATTACACTCTGTAAGCAGAAAAAATATACACCGAGTGGTTTTGAAGCTATTTATGACGTAAACAGAAGTAAACTGAAATAAAAACGAATGCTAACACGGGAAGTCCGCCTCTCAGAACACGAATAAAAAAATCGAATTTTAGGTCAAATGTTTTATCGAGACCATAGTAACGTACATTAAAGCTCCTATAATTACACTCTGTAAGCAGAAAAAATATACACCGAGTGGTTTTGAAGCTATTTATGACGTAAACAGAAGTAAACTGAAATAAAAACGAATGCTAACACGGGAAGTCCGCCTCTCAGAACACGAATAAAAAATCAAATTTTAGGTCAAATGTTTTATCGAGACCATAGTAACGTACATTAAAGCTCCTATAATTACACTCTGTAAGCAGAAAAAATATACACCGAGTGGTTTTGAAGCTATTTATGACGTAAACAGAAGTAAACTGAAATAAAAACGAATGCTAACACGGGAAGTCCGCCTCTCAGAACACGAATAAAAAATCGAATTTTAGGTCAAATGTTTTATCGAGACCATAGTAACGTACATTAAAGCTCCTATAATTACACTATGTAAGCAGAAAAAATATACACCGAGTGGTTTCGAAGCTATTTATAACAAATACAGAAGCCAACACTAGGAGCTAAATGATACAAAAAGATCGTTTTTTTATTTTTTTATCTCAAACATCTAATAAAGGTACTCACTTGTAAACGTCAAAGTCAAAGTCAAAGTCAACTTTATTGTCAGAACTGCAATATGTACAGGACATACACAGGACCGAAATTGCGTTTCTCTCAGTCCCTCGGTGCAACAGTAACCATCTAAACACTAAAACATTTAATAAACATAAGCATAAAATAGTAAAAGTGTAACACTGTCCTGAGTTTTTTCATAATAGTATAAAAGTATGAAAATTTACACCAACACTGAAACACCAAACACCCCTAAAACACCAAACACCCAATGAACATAAGCATAAAATGAAATAATAAAAGTGTAATACTGTCCTGAGTTTTTGCATAGTAGTATAAAAAGTATATCTATAAAATAAACTGAAGGTTCTAGCATTGACATTTGCAAAGAGTGGCACAGCAGCATATAAGTTAATGTACACAGTATATGTATGAGGTATTTGATGTTGGTATATAGGCAAAGTGGCATATGCAGTGAGGCACATAAGGCACATTTGGCATCCTTAGATAAGGCTAGTCAGAGAATGCTGTATATGTATCTGCAGTAGTGTAGATAAAAGTAGTGTAAATGTAAACAGTAGTTTTTTTTTGTTTTGTTTTTTCTTTCAGCTTTTTTCCCTGCGTTAGGGGTCGCCACAGCGATCTAGTCGCACGAAGATTTGGCAGTTTTTACGCCGGATGCCCTTCCTGACACAACCACAGACCACCGAGCAACCACAGCCCTCTGTGTGGAGCAGAGAGCTGATATCTAGGGTTCCCGGGGGAGCAGATGGTGTGGGTTAAGGGCCTTGCTCAAGGGCCCAGAGTGGGGCAGATGAGGGTGGAGACAAGTGTGACCGCTTCACTTATCCCACCCACATCTTTGATGTTGTCGGTACCGGGGCTTGAACCGGCGACCTTCCGATCACAAGCGCACCTTCTTAACCTCTGCTCCACCACTCCCACAGTAGTAGTAGTAGTAATAAATGTAAAACAGTAGTAATAAATGTAAACCGTATTAATAAATGTAAACAGTGAATGTAAACAGTAGTATGACTATAGGCAGTAATGTAATACAAACATTAGTGCAAATATGAGAAGTAGTGCAAACTGAATGAGCACATGACCGAGAGTTTAGTGAATAACCCGTTTGATGACACAGAGTCCAGTGTTAAAAACTTTGTGTTGAGTGGTAATGTGTGAGAAAGTTTTTTGTGTTAAGGCAGTTCAAATGGGAGGGGAGGCAGAGCAGGCAGAGTGTTTAGCATTCTGACTGCCTGATGAACAGAGCTGTCTCTCAGTCTACTGGTACGAGCCTGGAGACTCCTCAGTCTCCTCCCTGATGGCAGCAGTCTAAAGCGGCTGTGTAGTGGGTGTGTGGGATCACCTGCCATGCAGTGGGCTTTCCGAGTGAGGCGTTTGCTGTGTAAGTCCTGCAGTGAGGGCAAGGAGGTGCCGACGATCTTCTCAGCTGCTCTCACGATGCGCTGGAGGCTCTTGCGGCATGATGCAGTACATGCACCAAACCACACCGTGATGCAGCTGGTCAGGACACTTTCTATGGCACCCCTGTAGAAGGTGCACATGATGGGGGTTGAAGCTCCAGCCCTTTTCAGCTTGCGGAGAAAGTAGAGGCGCTGGTGAGCCTTCTTGGCCAGTGCTGCAGTGTTCCTGCTCCAGGACAGGTCCTTCGAGACGTGCACTCCCAGGAACTTGGTGCTGTCCACTCTCTCCACTGCGGTGCTGTTGATGGTCAGAGGGGCATGTTGTGCATCCCTCTTCCTGAAGTCCACGACAATCTCCTTTGTCTTCTCCACGTTGAGAGTGAGATTGTTGTGTCCGCACCACAAGGCCAAGCGGCTCACCTCGTTCCTGTAGTCCGTCTCATCGTTGTTGCTGATGAGACCTACCACTGTTGTGTCGTCCGCAAACTTGATGAAGTGGTTGGAGCTGTACGATGGTGTGCAGTCGTGTGTTAGCAGGGTGAATAGAAGGGGGCTCAGCACACATCCTTGTGGGGCCCCTGTGTTCAATGTGATGGTGCTAGATGTGTTACTCCCGATCCGTACTGTCTGTGGTCTCCCGGTCAGGAAGTCTAGCAGCCAGTTACACATTGAGGTGTTCAGCCCCAGACTGTCCAGTTTAAGGATGAGCTGTTGGGGGATGATGGTGTTGAATGCCGAGCTGAAGTCGATGAACAGCATTCTAACATAAGAGTCCTTCGTGTCCAGATGTGTGAGAGCTGTGTGGAGGGCAGAGGAGATGGCATCGTCGGTTGAGCGATTAGGTCGGTATGCAAATTGGAAGGGATCCAGGGAGGCAGGGAGGACAGATGTGATGCTTTTCATGACTAGCCGTTCAAAGCACTTCATCAGGATGGGGGTGAGTGCTACTGGGCGATAGTCATTGAGGCATGCGGGCGTTGCCTTCTTTGGGACAGGGATGATGGTGGTGGCTTTGAAACAGGTGGGGACGATGGCCTGGCTTAGTGAGATGTTAAAGATGTCCGTGAAGACCGCTGCGAGTTCCCCTGCACAGTCCTTCAGCACACGACCAGGTATGTTGTCAGGACCAGAGGCCTTCCGGGCATTAATCTTGATAAATGATCGCCTTACGCTGTCTGAGGACAGCGCCAGCACCTGGCCATCAGGAGAGGGGGGGAGTCAGTCACAGTCCACACTGTGATTCCATTCTGTAAGTTTCAGAATAATCCGCTGAGTGGTTCTTGACTTATCTTCAGTGATGTCAGTAACGTGTTACAAAGTAACGCGTTACTCTTGTCTGACCACTTTTTTCATTAACGAGTAATCTAACGCGTTGCTATTTAAAAATCCAGTAATCAGATTAAAGTTACTTTCATCAAATTATTGTACGTTACTTTTTGTCATTTTCTGTAGTACTGTATTTATTTTATTTCCTCAATGCGTCTCGGGGAGTGATTAAAAAAAAAAGACGAGTCTATACGGACATTCCGTCACCTGCTGTGAGTGTGAAACCTGACACCAGTAGCGCATCCTGGAGCTGAGCTGAGGAGGACGAGTGATTAAAAAAAAGACCGTGACGTGACGTCTGCTCTAGGCGACCTGAGTTTCAGCTTTCTTGTTAAAAGAGGAGCGCAAATTCAAAGCTGTGCATGGACTTTGTTTCACAAGACTGGATCTGCAGCAGCAACACGTCTACTTGAACGGATTTAACAACATCATCCGAACGTGAACAAATAAAAGCAGCGCAAACACCGCTAAGGCGCTAACAGCAGCTGCAACTTTTATCAGGTAATCAGTCCAGATCAATAACACAAACTGTAGGAGTTTTTAAATCTCTGCATCGTCTGATGTGCAGGCTTTACTGAGCGTCAACACTTCAGCACTTTATGAAAAAACTAAGGACATCCACCTGCAGCTAAGAAGTATGTGATGAAGACCCTGATGCTGCTCAATAATCCAGGTAGAAAAATCTAAAAAAGCTAAGTCTGGTCCTCTGGACATTCAAAAAACAAAACAAACAACAACAAAAAAATTGTAGAAATGTTTCATATTTCATCAGAAAGACTTCTCAGTCTGAGGAGCTGTATTCAACTCAGTCTTTGTTGGCTTTGAAACTCTCATTCGCCCCAAGTTCGTTGTTTGATTACACTTTGGATCAGAAAAGGAGATACGCTGAATACACTTAAAATACGACAAACACACATAATTTAAAGTTCCAAAAACCAATTTAATTAATCATAAGTTTAAAAAAGTCACAGAATACATTTGTTCTATTTCTAACAGCCATTACATTTGTTTAAAAGACGTGCACAGTGAGAGAGAGAGAGAGAGAGAGAGAGAGAGAGGGGGGGAGGAAGAGAGAGAGAGAGAAAAAGAGAACATACAACCTGATCCGTGGGCTTGCTTCTGCCTTGTCTGTTGGAGGATGGAAACTTTTATACCCTTCTGTGGGGGTTGCCTGCTTTAAACTGACTCTTCTGTGGGGGTTTTGTTTCAGAGACTGTTGTCCCCCCTTTACTGCCAGAAGACACAGGAAATACCACTGCCTTCCCTCAGCTTGCTCGGATCTCCCCAGGCCCCAGGGGGAGGGGCACCGACACATCGATGACTAAAATAAATGTACATTTATTGCTGAGTACTTATAAACACGCACACTCTAGTAGACCACTAAATGACCAATTAGTGTAACTGGACATTAAATTACATTAAAGATCATACCCTACACACATATTTAGAGCTGTTCTTGTTACTTTCTAACTGAACAAACATGCAGGGTAAGGAGGCCTTCAGTAGATTTCCTCACAACTATATATCTTCAAAGTCGTAAAACTGACAGGACAAAGAGGCACCAGCTATATTATCATCCCCAAGCCTCACCAGAACAGATCTGCCTGTGTCCTTTAGTAAATCTTTATCACTCTACAAAAGAAACTGATCATTTGAACACCGTATGAAAAACCCCTTCAAAATAAATGTAAAACACGAAGACAAATATATTTTTATTTCACAACAATCCCCCTTTGGACCTCATTCTGCTGAGGTCCATCCCAAAAGAAATAAAATCACACACCTAATAACGCAGCTAAACGCATATATTCACAATATTCAATCAGTTCTTTTCAAAATCCTCCAAGTTATAGTTTTTTAACAAAAACAGTTGTCGCATCACTTCAGGATCCCGTTTTTCCAGAGTGGACGTGATAAGTCTAACCGTCAAAGACCTTAAACAAGGCACGCAGCAGCACCCGCAGGTTATAAGTATGCCTAAGAAAATAGCCAATGATACCATTATAGATACAAACACCTGTTTCCAGTGACCGAAGATCTTTATCAGCCAATTGTCCAGTGGGTCGTCCAGACCCGAATGAATTTATTAATATGCAAATTGTAGAATATAAGGAAATATATGCAAACTATGAACAATATTAATAGTAAGCGCTTAGGATATTGCAGAATTATGAACCTTGAGTTCCCAAGTTCATCCTCCAGCAGCAAGGCAGTTGTCTCCCTTGAACACACAAAAATAGAGAAAGAACACCAGATTTATATCACCATCACAGAAACATTAATATACTTTTTGAATTTGCCACACGTATTCAGGGGCATTCCCCTGGCTTTGCTCGGGGAATGTCCTCCTATGTCCCCGAGTTTTCTTCGTGTTATGTGAAACTCTAATATGTAATGTTTTTATCGTTCTAGGTGTCTGTTCTATGTGTGCATGTTCCAGCATCGAGTGGCCCCATAAAACAGAGTCCTTCTGGGCCTCGCACGCAACTTTACTCGACTACTTTGGGTCTATCAAGGCATGAGAGTTCGAATGCGACCTCTTCTTGTTGTCCAGCCCAATCCTTTAGCTCCTTCCTGGTTCACGGGCTGGAGCACACTGAACCGTGTGGATCCCCTGGCATTGACACGCACTGCCTGTGGTGTGCGTTCAGCGACCCCACACGGGTCCTTCCTGACCAGGGCTGTCTGGTCTTGCCTCCCCGGGACTCCGTTGAGAAAACCCCCTCAGCTGGAGCATTTCCAGGAACCACCTATCATAAACAGAATGTGCCACAACAAACAACACCCAATAAATTATAAATCAGTAGTACAATGAATGATTCATGCATGTTAGTTGGGTTTGGAAGAGACTTAATCTTCATTAGGGTTAATTATGAGTAGTTTTAAGGCGGTTCATACTTACAAAAATACTGTACCTTTTCACTCAGCTTATAGCAGAAATTACACACATAACAATAACATCACAAGCGGCGGCAGAGCATAATTAAAAAAAATAACATAGCAAGCGGCGGCAGAGCATAATTCTAAACAATAACATAGCAAGCGGCGGCAGAGCATAATTCACAAAACATTGTACACCTGTGGTTCTATACACCTTTTCCCTGAGTCAATAAGTCACATGTCGTCTCGTCAAGTCAATTGCTATAATTCTACAGAACCATCATATTTCTAAACACCCTCTGATCAGGTCCACTTCAGGTTTGAGTGGTTTGAGCCTGCAGGCCAGGAAACACTTCCAAGGGGCGTCCCCCATCCTGCTTCACACACTTTCACAGAGGAAAAAAAAACAGTGTTGTTAATTGCTCATTTGAAATATGCTTGCATCAATACTCCTTCCTCCATGACATGATTAAAGAAAATAAAACGTTCAAGACCGATGCCGCCTCATATCAACGCAAGTGAACTTTGTTTATAACGCCAATTTATCAGTTATCCTTATTATTCTTTGTATACTAAAATGTATTTACCATCTTTTAGTTAATTAGTTATTTCTAGGAACATTTGTCAACCTAGTTGTTTCTAGGAAACATTTACAATCTAGTTATTTCTAATTAGTTATTTCTAGGGACCAATTCCAACCTCTCTATTTTTAGAAACATCTGTCAGCCCCTTAACCCCCTTTTGAAACAAAACTCTACCTTGTTTCAATTATGCCAAAGTTATTTGGTTAATAAATTGGAAATTGTGTCTAAATTTACCATCCTTTAACCTAAGCACTAGTGTCAGATGTTTCCTAAACCTCAGCCTATTGCCACCACTAATTTGGTTTTCACAACCATATAGCTAACTGTAATCTACGATATCATCTCATTTTCTTTAAAATTATAATCATTTACCAAAATGTACCCCTTGTGACACATCAGATTTCTGCACTCCGCCAAGGATAACTGCAAAAACAAAAATATAAAAGTTAACTCGTTTTGGGGTCAGGAGCTAGGATCATTTCCCTTGCTCCCCTTCAGCTTCACCACAGAGTTACAGGAACCAGAAGAAGCAAGTCGTCAGATCCACCTGAGCACAGTATAACTAAAAATCATGAAGCCTGCGCTGGCAGGCCCTAATGTGCCTATGTGTTTCATTAAAAATTTATCATAGCAACTGTAGTTTTGATCCCGGCTACTAAGATCAACGACAGATCCTCACAGATCAATATGGGGTGCGGCCTTTGCTGGTATGAGTGACTTCAGGACCATTTGTTCTCTTGTCTGTTTGGAGAACGTGTTCAGCTTTCTCTTGTTCCAGCCCCCAGTGAGACGTTCACTGGGTTCTGATTCTCGTCCGGACCCCCCAAATCCGGACCGTATATCCTGGCCATTTGTGTCTGATGACCATGTTTTGACAGTTCTTTGAGAAAGTCTTTGCCTCTGCTCGGCTGAAAGTTTTTGTGGACAGTCTTTTGTTCTTTTGGTGCCTTTGTTGTTTTCAGTCGTTCCTTGCGTAAGCCCCTCAAAAGTTCTTGAGCAAGGTTGCATATGAGTCCAGCCATGTTGTTGTTCTTCCCAGTGAAGTCACAGTGAGTCAGTTTCTGGACACGCCTTCATATTAAATCTGATCCGATCTGATCAATAACCACAGTAGCTGAGATTCAAAAGTCAGATGCTGCATGTGTTTTGACAGAGGCCTATCTTAATGCATATTTACCATTATGTGTTCTGTATAGATGAGGTGGGATTCATAAGACTCACTCATGCCGTTCCATCAACACTGTTCAATGAGGCTATTTAAAAAATTAAAAAATTAAAAAATCATTAACAGACCAGGATCAAATTAATTTTCTGTTAACAATCTTTATTATGGATCCTTCGACGGAGGCATCTTTTAATCTGATCTGCACAACAGATCCAAAACATTAGTTTACCTAAAAGTGAAATAATCAATTTTACCCTGAAATCAAAAAATACTGTAGCCTACTTTTATTTCAGAACGTACAATGTACGGTCTTCTAAGACCCCCTTGCTAGTATACAGTCTATGATAATTAGCAAATTCCTTGAGCCTTCTAAGATCTGCCTTCTTGTTGGATTTATTTATGTATCGTGTATATTTTCATGTCTTAACGGCACCGCTAGATGCCCTCCTGAATTGTCAATTTGAAATTATTAAGCTCAGTGGCTCATTTATTCAAAGTAAAAATATGGGCTCGTTCATTTTGGCCTGTTGTTCCAGGTATATAACTATTAGTCCAGGGGTGTCAAACTCATTTTGATCTGGGGGCCGCATACAGCTTAATCTGATCTCAAGGGGGTCAGACCAGAATACTCATTCCAAAAGTCCATTTTTTTTGTATTAGTGCAAAGAATAAATAAATTATAAAAATATTAACATTAAATTAATTGTCCTTTTACACTTTTACTCAGTTTAACATTTAAGTGCATTACATATTAAAAAACTGATCAGTGATTGCACGTTTTAAAACATTTATTCAACAAACTGTTTTGTTAAATACCCTGATGCATGCTCAATAATCCAGGTAGAAAAATCTAAAAAAGCTAAATCTGGGCTTCTGGACATACAAAAAAACAGTTCTGTTAAAACCCTTTCCTGCATGTTAAAAGTGCATCAAAATTTAGAAATGAATGAATTTTAAATCCATTTTCCACATCTAGGAAGCAACTGTGAACCCATAAATTGAGCTTCGAGCGTAGCTGTTTTATTACTGCAGATTTTTAAGAAAATAGCGTTTATTTTTTATTTTTTTTATAATTCAGATTCATCTGCGGGCCGACTAAAACCCCCTGGCGGGCCGGATGCGGCCCGCGGGCCGGGTCTTTGTCACCCCTTAGTCGATTTTTAAAGTCCAACTCTCCACTTATTATAAATTGAGATTCAATTTATGTCCTCAATAGATTAAAATTAAAGATGTATTTATTTAAGACCTGTCTGTGAGGGCTACTCCCTCCTTAGCACTTTGAGATTTCCATTAATGAAAAGTGCGTTATAAATTGAATTCATTACTATTATTATTATTATTATTATTATTCAAACCCCAATCTGTCCTCTTCTTTTATTCATCTGACTCCAACAGTTATTAAAATATGTACCTGCATCCCTTTACTTTTATTAAATGTTTCAAAACGAATGACCCAACTGGATGGCTGAATTAAATTACAAATAAAAGTGACTCCGACCTATGTTTGGTTTTTCTAGAAATTATTATGCTCCTGTCTGCAGTACCTTTTTTCGTCCATCAGGGGTCTCCATTATACTCAGGCTCAGTGTTGCCAGCTGTACGATATCCAGCCAATCGTGCTTTTCTAAATGTGACAGAAGACTTTCTGTAGAGCTCATTAATTACCACCAGACAATAATGCGTATTAATGTCTATGGTTCCCCCCAGTACTGACGCCACAAAGCTGTGAGTGCCTGTTAGACGCTACAGTATTCAACAATAGAGTGACTATAGAGCATACTTTTGTTTATGATGGGTGTACGATAATCCTACATTTCTCACCTGGCAACCCTGCTCAGGCTATACACGAAACGACTGTCTTTTGCGTCCCCATAGTTGCCAAATCCGCTTATTTCAAGCGGCATTGGGCTTGTTTTCCCTGGAGTCGCTTTCAAATTTGATCAGCCGCTTGTGGCGGGTTTTTATTTTCGCTTCTCGTGGACATTGAGTCGCTTATTTGTGCTTGTTTTGAAGGAGCTGATCGCTTCTTTCGGTCTAGAGATCTGGCAACCCTGCCAACGCTCACAAGACGTGGACATTCACTGGAGCTATTCACAAAAATACGTCTTCCAGATTGGTAATCCACTTTCTCTGCTTCTTATATTGGAAAATGCAAGTATGATACGTTCGGTTCTACCTCCTCACGGCCTATACACAAATTATAAGAACGACGACGACGTCTCGTGAACCAGTCGGACCTAGTGGCTCGTTAGCTTTGCTGTTAGCTGCTAAGTTTGTCTACAAAAACCAACTTTGGATTATTTAAAGTCGATATTGTTTATCAACACGACGCGCCACTGTACGCTTTGTTAGCGAATCCGATGTGAGCTGTCTACCGTTACAAAGTTATAAAATGTCCGCTGTTAGGCATATGCTATGCTAACGGGAGGTTCACTGCAATTTTCCAACTTTCCCGTTTGTCTAAGTGTTATAACCTAAAATTATTGAGATAGAATGTCATAATCCTTTTTGATCAATCCTTCCAACTGTGACGGTTCATTCGGCCCTAATTAATTTATCTCGAACTGTCCGCAAATATTTTATTTGTTTATTCAAAAAACTGTTACCCGTCCTGAGGCCTTCTAGCCTGGTTAAAACCAGACCCTCGTTCAGAGCTGAGCTGAAGTTCTAATTTTTTCATTTCACCCACATTCACGCTGTAGAAAATGATCTAGTCCTGTTAAAATGGAGAAGTGTAAACGTTTTAAAGTATTGTTTATTTTGTGTTTCAGGAACCCAGCACCAACTCCTAAGGAGGTGGAGAATTCGTTTATTACTCTATTAACTGCTGTATCTAAATAAAACTGTTCTAACTTTAGCGTCTCAATGTTTGTTTCATATTTAATCCTCAGATAGCTTGTGAAAAGTTTAAGAAGAAAAAACAATCCATAAATATGTCATACAG
>JBBPBX010061056.1:0-21245 GCA_038048925.1 Garcialebias charrua
ATGGAGCTTATTTATATAGCGCTTTCTAGCCCCCTGTGAGGAGCCCCAAAGCGCTTTACAATACCAACCATCCACCCATTCATACACGCATTCATACACCGGTAGCGGCAGACTGCCATGCAAGGCGCCTTTCCAGTCCTACCGGGAGCAACTCGGGGTTAAGTGTCTTGCCCAGGGACACAACGACACATGGTGTGGGGAACCGGGATTCGAACCTCCAACCCTCCGATCGGGGGACAACTGCCATTACCACTATGCCACGGCCGAAGGTGTGGATGGTTGGTATTGTAAAGCGCTTTGGGGCCCCTCATAGGGGGCTAGAAAGTGCTATATAAATAAGCTCCATTTACCATTTACCATACCAGGAAAACGTAAAGTGCTCTAAATTACATGCTCACATTATAATAAACCTTTCTTAGAATATCCTGATGCTTTCTCAGAATAATATTTTATACCGGGGCGTAAAGGGAAAAATGTATAATAGTACTTAAAATAAATAGATGCTGTCAAAGCCTTAATGGTGATGATTTCGTTTGACATTAACATCTTCTCCGCTCGTTTCTTATTGCTTTCTCGTCACAACACTTCTGCGTGTTTCAGTATCTATAGAAATCATCATCTAAATTAGGTGCGGTCATCAAGGGGACTCAGAGGTCTCTGGGTTGGTTAATACTGTAGTGTGAATGTTTATGAAGCTTTCACAGTATTGGGATCCATTTTTCTTCCGTATGTTTTTCGGCGTAATTCTCGTCCTGCAGTTTTTGTGCTATTATCAAAACGTTCAGCTCTTTCAGGACAATCCTGCTATGGCTTTTGGTATTGGTGCAACTTAAGCTTTTTTGAAATATTTAGCCTTTTCTGCCACTTTTTCTCAGAAAATGAATTGAGCTCATTTTACATCCTTCAAATCTTCAGCTCTGTTTACAACTTTTTACTGCTCCTTTCACATGTTGTTCTGCTTCAGCTTCTTTCAGCTTCCTTGTGCAAATAAAATAAAAACAGCTACTTTCAACTACTTTCAGCCTTTTTTTAGCTGTTTTGTGCTCCTTTCAGATTCTTTCTGCTAACTGTTGTGCTTCTTCAAACTTCTTTCTGCTAATTTCAGATTATGTTCCTTTCAGCATATTTCTGCGTTTCAGCTTTTGTTTACTATTCAGCTGCTTTATGCTAATTTTAGCCTTTTCTGCTAATTCCACATTTTTGCACTCATTTAAACTGTTTTCAGCCTAATAGGCTATATGCCACGGACTTCCTTTCTAGCACTTCCGCATTCATGGGCCAGAGGGCGCACTTCCGGTTCACAGCCACAGAATGACGATCTTTACACAATCTCTGCAGGACTTTCCGACAGTCAATGTGTACAGAATTATTCAGACCTTTGTCTAAAGCGCACATCTAAGAAAGACAAAGGATTTAAGCTTTATGTGTCCAACTACATAAATAACTATGAAGGTAAGTCGGTATTTGTTTTCAGTTCACCAAACTGCATCATGTAGGCTAACACAGCTAACATAGTTAACCCTTGCTAAATTGTTGAGTAAACGTGTTTTGTCTGTACATTTCTGATTTAACACAAATGTTTAGTTTCAAACAAGGAGGCAGGAGAAGTCAGGGCTGAGTGTTTACAGTCCATGAGGAGCAGCAGAAGCCACTGTTTGAGTCAAAGCCACCTGACAGTTCAGTTTCAAACAAGGAGGCAGGAGATTTAGAGCAGATTTAGAAACACAAGTTATTTTAATTTAATTATTTTAATTCAAGTTTGTGTACAAAACTTGAGTTGAAGTTAAATATCAGACAATATAAACTCTTTATATTCAACACATATCTGCTATATGGTTTTGTGAATCTCACTGTTTATAGCAGCTCTTAATAAGAGATGTTTTCTTTCACTGGACAGGACACCGTAGTGATGATGATGAGGAGGGAGCCAGCTGGTCCAGCCTGGATGTTTGTGAGCCGAGATCGGATCCAAACACTCTCCACTGATGACGAAGGACATGTGATCCATGTGGATGGTTGAACAGAAGAGCTGCTTCATCACTTACCTTTGTCTGACTGATTAATGTTTTTAAATCTCCATTAGCTGTCGAGGAAGCTGTGACTTAAAGTCAGAAGCTGTAATGCTATAAACTGTTTAAATCTTGTGCCTCAAACGTTTTCTACAGTAATGTAACATCATCATCAAATTTGTTTTTAATAAACTGGCTAAAATAAAACTGAACTCTAAGCCTGTCTTAAATCAACATACACATTTTTTTGGGTGATAATATGAAGACAAAGTCAGAATGTTTTGAACATTTTATTTTCTTACAAGTAGTAAGTAGTGTGACTGTAGTGTCAGGGTACAGTAGTCCTGAAGTATGCAGGTAGATTTTTATGCATCTGCTCTTCAGGTATCGGGTCCTAATTGAGCCGAGTACTGTCAAAAAGTTGCAGTGATAATCCGCCTGACCGTGGACTGATGGACACCGTACCGGTCAGCAAGGTCCCGTTGCTTTCATCCAAGGTCAAGGTCATTTAAGAACAGGAAGAACTCAACGGGCTGCAGGATATTGGTTGACGGGGTGGTGTGGATAAATAATCAATAAATAACACTGAACAACTGGTAATAACTAATAATTCAATCTCAATGTCACTACTTGTGCAATAACCTGTCACACAACCTGTGTAATGTTGATTATGTGTAGTGTATATATATATATATATATATATATATATATATATATATATATATAACTATGTGCATGTTAGCTTGTACTGTATTACTAGTTTGAAATACTTACAGTAGTTCATTCAAATTCATCCTGCTGCATCATTACTGTATATCCAACCATGTTTACTGTCTCTCTTCAGGACTTTGTGAATATTATAATTACTTTTTCACTTTGCATGCTTTTAGTATAGTTTGATTTTTAGCAAGTCAAATCTGCTCTTCTCATCCTGAGCACTTCATTGTACTGTTAACTCTGTGTTAACCTGTATATGACAAATAAACACAACTTGAACTTGATGGGGAGTTCCTCTCATCTCATTCTTGGTGAACACCGACCATGAATGGCAGAGCAGCGCAGTCATGGGTCAGAAACACATCAGGAGGTCAGATGATGCAAACCTGAAAAAACAAAAAAGTGTTCATATTTACCTACATAACGTAAAAAACCAAACAGAGAACTCTTTATGAGAGTTATGCTTTAAAATAAATAATTACATCTCAGGAAATAAAAGTTTAATTGAAGTGAAACAGTTCTGGTTTCATATTAAAGGAAACTGCAGAGAATATTTCAGAGGTGTAACAGCCCTGAAGTTACTAGGAGTTTACAAACATATTTACAGATTAGAAAACTGTTAAAATCTGAATATTATTTTAAAAGTATGTAGTTACAAACTTTTATTAAATCACTCATCATGACTCCAACATTAAATCTACAAGTGCAGGATGTGGAGTCGAGTCATATTCATGTTTCTTACTGAGCTGCAGCTGTGTTCTCCTCCTCGCTGTCCTCTCTGCTGCTTCTCCCAAAGCCCCGGTCATGGAAGGGACAATTATTCCACTCGAACAATGCAGGTACAGCTCATTTTTAACCACTGTTTGATGCTGGCTCTTGAATATTCTGAGGTTTAAAACGCCGGCTACAACCGAGTGTTAGCTTTAAGGCTAACTCGGTTAGCCACGAACTCTGGCATTAAAATATAAAAAACTAAGCGCTCTATTGTCCCTGCTATTCACTGGACACAACGGCACACAACAAATCTCTCTTGTTGTACCAGTAGCTCGCAGATAATTTACCTTTTGTGTCTTTTACATGGTCTAGTTCTAGAAGCTACCGCTAAAAACAACTGCTGTCGACCAGAACCGGAAGTGTAGCGTAGAGCCCAGATTTTAACGGAAGTACGTCACCACTACCCGTGGCATATACCCTATTCATCAAAAATGTACTCGCTCCACTTCCTTCTGGTAATTCAAGCTTCTTTCTGAAATTTTAGCTACTTTTCAGCAGGTTTTTTTTGCTAGTTTAAGCTTTTCGGATAATTTCCACCTTTTTCATGCTCACTTCTGCTTCTTACAGCCTTATTTGGTAAGCATGTATTATTTCTGAATTCTTCTGCTAATTTAAGGTAGTCCTACTTGTCAGTAACTTTGAGCACTTTTCAGCTAATTTAAGCTGTTTTCAGATAAATGTAAGCTTTTTGTGCTAATCACTGCTATGTTCAGCCTAATTAGATTATTTCAGCTGCTTTCAGATTGTTATGCTCCTTTCAGCATATCTCCGCAAGTTTCAGCAATTTTTTTATTTGCTTTTTCAAATACTATTTAGCTCCATTGAGTCTCTTTTAGCCTTTTCAGGTAATTCCTCTTTTTTTTAAGCTAATTTCAGCTCTTTCTGCTTCTTTTTCGTAGTTTAAGCTACTTTTTGCCTTTTCAGTTACATTTCAGCTATTTTTACCCAATTTCTGCTTTTTAGCTAATTTCCCAATTTTTGTGCTAATTTCTGCTCATTTAAAGCTAATTCAGCAAATATGTGTCCTTTCTGCTTTTTTAGGCCTTGTTCTTACATATCAGCTACATTTCAGAATGTTTTAGCTAATTTCAGATGTTTTTTTTTCAGCAAGTTCTTCTGAAATAAGCATTCACACTGCATTTTTGCATTGAATGCAATGTCTTTAGTTATTCCATTGTTGTGCAGCAACTGAAGACATGGCAACTGAAATATAATAGCCTATATTTACGCTATGTGATCTTGGTATTGCGCACCCTGATATTGCGATAATGAATTTCTGATATATCGTGCAGCCCTAATGGAAAGTGATTAAAAAGCAAACCTGCAGGCTTCACTTTAGTTCGCCGCTGTTACACTCAAGAGCCATCAGTCTTAAATCCTTGAGCTGAACCGCACAATCCTCATCCTTGAGTGTTTCCCCTGTGGCATCTGCCTACAACCATGTAAACACTAAGATCTCATACATTCCTAATGCAGCAGCTCAGATTTAAATACACAGTACATATAAATTATTTGATCTGCCATGAATTAATGATACAAGCGGCTTCTTTTACCACCAGTTGTATCGGGCAGAGATTTTACCATGTTGTAAACAATGTTTCACAAACGTCTGAAACCAGAAAAGTGCTATTTAGGTTACTCCTTTTCAGTACTGCAAGCTAAAACTTACAAATGTGATTCATTTGATGGAAATAATGGGAAACTATTAACCACCCGCACCTTTAAAGTGCCACTTTTATGCATTAAAGATGACATAGCAAGTGCTCTGATTCTTTGTGTTTCCGGCCAGTTAAACAGCCCAAAGAGAGAAACCACTAAAGACCTTTTCGTAGCTAATTATGACTTTACCATTATTATCAAATATGTATTAGCAATTATGGATAATCAATTATTCAAGCACTTGGAGATATATTGAGAGCGAGCAGGTCGTGGTGGTGTTGCTCGGTATAATTTGAATTTCTCTCTCCGGGTGTTTGGACAAATTGGTTTTATGACATTTACATTGTCCCGTTTGACCAAAAAATGACAACATAAAGGAGTTCTGTTCAAACTACACAGGTGTGTGTGTGTTAATTAACCTAACAGTCTGCAGCACAGTTTTTTTTTACTGTCAAAAAAAGGAGAAAAACTGAAGTTAATAGACTTTTGCCGCACCGCTGACAAATATGGTCATTTGTTATTTGACTTGTGTCTTTAGTGGTTTTAAATAGCATCAATGACAGAGGTAGAGTTCACTGAAAACTCATCATGTCATTGAAAACAAACATTTAAACACAATTTTTACATTAAACTTACTGTATTTGTCTGATGGGAGTTTTTTAGGGTCTCCATGTGAGTTTTTGACGATGTTTCTCCCCCGTTGTATTTCTATGACCTCCTGCTGCCTGCTGACAAAAGGCAGGAGATGATGTAATCGCCTGTGTGTGTTTGTCTGTCTGTTGGCAAAATATCATTTACCGCTTGGAAAATTGCAGTGAAAATTGTAGGTTGACTCCAGAAATGGTTCATTTTCTGAGACAGCTAATGTCTTAGCAAACACAAAAACATAATCCTGCAAAGTTCAGTCAGGCCATCTGGACGGTTTCTTTTTTTTAATGTTGTTGAGACGTTTCGTCTTTCATCCAAAGGACTTCATCAGTCTGAAGAGTCACAACAAACTCAGTCCCACAAGCAGCACGCTCACATCGATGAGATGTTTTTGGGGCCCGCCCTCTCCCCTGTCAACTCATCTAAGGCAGCCAAAGTGGTTCAAAACATCAACGTTCATGCTCAATAATCCAGGTAGAAAATCTGAAAGTTATGCACCATAACTCATGTTTCCTGAAGGAAGGGAACGAGGTGCTACATATTGACTATGGGAATTGCGCCCCCGTGCGATTTACCTGAAGTAATACATTCACGCCTTTATGGCAGGTGGGCGTCAGCGTCACCACAGAGGCCCCGCCCTCTTGGTATAAAGATGACTGCGCCCATCCTTCTGTCTCCAAGAGCACTTCACCGAGCTTTTGGCATTGAAAGGGCAAACATATGTTGCACCTCGTTCCCTTCCTTCAGGGAACATGAGTTATGGTGCATAACTTTCAGTTCCCTTTTCAGTCAGGTTCACTCGGTGCAACATATTGACTATGGGAACGTAATCCATTCACGCCCTTGAAATGCTCAGTAAAAATGCATGCTTGTGAGAACTTCTGCCTTCATACTTTAGGCGTTTTAGCTGATCTCTACTGTGTGCCAGAGAGTACAGCCTGGGTGACGTCACAGGCAGTAACATCCAAAGAATAATGCCTTGCAAACGTGTTTGTGGAGCTCCAATTAGCTGTAGCACAAATGTCAGCCACTGGCACGCCCTTAAAAAGAGACCATGAGGCGGCTAGGCCCCGAGTGAAATAGGCGTGCACCCCAGAGGGCACCTGTTGACCATTGCTGCAGTACGCCCTCTTAATGGCCTCAGTCACCCAGTGTGAGAGGCACTGCTTTGAAAGGGCCCTGCCAGTAGCAGGATTGGCAAAACAGACAAACAGTTGGTTTGTTTTCCTCCAACTGACAGTTCTATGGATGTAAACACTCAATGCCCTGACAGGGCAGAGGGATCTCAACCTCCTCTGCTCCTCACTGAGGACAGGGTGTGGAGGAAACTCAGAGAACTTAAAGTCCACACTCCTGGGATTAAGAGTTGGAACCTTTGGCACGTATACGGGCTTAGGACGCAGAGTGACCTTTGACCCATCAGGGGCAAACCTTGTACACATTGGGTGTACAGACAGAGCGTGGAGGTCACCCACACGTTTAGCTGAGCAGAGAGCCAGGAGCAATGCAGTCTTATAAGACAACAAGTCTATTTCAATGCTGCTGAGAGGCTCAAACGGAGGCCCACACAAAGCATCCAGGACCAGCTGAAGTCAAGTCAAAGTCAAAGTCAACTTTATTGTCAGATCTGCAATATGTACAGTGCAGGACATACACAGGACCGAAATTGCGTTTCTCTCAGTCCCTCGGTGCAACAGTAAACATCTAAACATTGAAACACTGAAACATATAATAATAGACATAAGCATAAAAATAGTAAAACTAACACTGTCCTGAGTTTTTTTTCATAGTGGTATAAAAAAAGAGTATAAAAAGTATAACTAAAATAAACTAAAGGTTTCTAGCATTGACATTTGCAAAGTGGCAAAGCAGCGTATGAGTCAATGTACACAGTATATGTATGAGGTAGTAGTTGATGTTGTTGTAGAGGCAAAAAGTGGCATATGCAGTAAGGCACATTGGGCATCCCTAAATAAGACCGTTCAGAGCACACTGTATATGTACCAGCAGTGGTGTAGATATTAGAGTAGTGTAAATAAATGTAAACAGTAGTAATTACATGTAAGCAGTAGTAATAAAAGTAAACAGTATTAATAAATGTAAACAGAGAATGTAAACAGTATTATGATTATAGGCAGTGATGTAATACAGACATTAGTGCAAGTATGAGAAGTAGTGCAAACTGTATGAGCACATGACCGAGAGGTCATGAAGGTCCCACACTGGGGTCAGAGTCCTGCTGGGAGGCATTTTTCTCAATATGCCCTTCATGAAACGTATCGTGAGAGGGTGGGCACCGGGAATTTTTCCTCCCCAGCCTTTGTGGCACGCCGAAATGGTTGACGAAAACACCTTAATGGTGGAAAAGAAGCAACATTTTTCCAGCAGGTCCTATAAAAATGTGAGAAGCTGGACTAGGTTACAGGAATATGAAACAATATTCCTCTCCAGACACCAGGCCTCAAAAATACGCCATTTACAAGCGTAGAGAGTCTGAGTTGACCCAGCTCTCACTCCTTGTATTGTGCTAATAACATTACTGGGGAGGTCTGAGGCCGTCAGCTTGTTTCTTTCAGCGGCCAAGCTGTGAGTTGCCACAGTTCTGGACGTGGGTGAAGAAACTGCCCGTGTGCTTGAGTCAGCAGGTCCCTGTAGGGGGGCAACTGCCACGGTGTCCCTGACAGCAATGAAATTATTTCTGGGTACCAAGGTTTCTGAGACCACCTGGGAGCTATTAATATTTGGGAGAGAGCTCCCTTCCGTACACGTTCCAGTGTCACCTGAATTAAAGGGACAGGTGGAAAAGCGTAATACAGCACCCCAGTTAGCCAGTCGTGGGCCAGTGCATCCATCCCCATCGTTGCGTCTGTCTCTTTCAGTGAAAAGAACAGGGCGCAATGTGAGCTGGTTTTGCACGCGAACAGATCAATGGAGGCCCGACCGAATCGTGACCAGACCTGGTCCACTATCCGTGGGTTCATTCTCCATTCTGAGGCCCGCAACAGTCCTCTGGAGAGGGCGTCTGCCCCTTAGTTCAGTTCTCCCGGAATGTGTGTCGCCTTCAGTGACACAATTCTGGGAGCACACAACGTGAGCAGCATGTGCGTCAGACCAAGGAGGGCCCGGGACCTCATCCCCCCTCCCTGTTGATGTGGGACACCACTGTCCTGCTGTCTGATTTTATGAGGACATGCTGTTTTGCAATCAGCCCCTTTTTGTAAAAGAGCTTTATTGACAGATAGACAACTTTTAACTCCAGCAGGTTGATGTGGAGCTGTGCATCCTGTTTTCCCCAGAGCCCTTGGGCGTTCTGGTTCCTACAAACAGCTCCCCATCCCCTTAACAAAGCGTCTGTCAAAACAACTACACGAGACATGACCCATCCCAGTGGGACACCGGTAGTAAACACTGAGGGGTCTCTCCAGGGCTCAAGAGCTGTCAGACACTCCTGGCTGATCAGAATCCTTCCGGTCTGCCTGGCAGAGGTAGGAGGTGTTTGTTTGTTTAGCCATATTTGAAGAGCCCGCATTTTCAGCAATGCCCGTGGCACGCAGGGGATTGTGGCTACCAGCAAACCCAAGAAGCGTTGGCAGAGCTTGACAGACACTCTCTGACCCAGCTGAAAGTGTGTCAGACAAAGGCGTATTGAAGCCACCCTCTCCTCTAAGAGCCGTGCTCTGTACGAGATGGTGTTGATCTGTACGCCCAGAAATACGGTAATCTGTGATTGAGTCAGGTCGCTTTTCTGCAGATTCAAAACGTATCCCAGAGCTTTCAGGTGCGTCATCACCATGTGTATGTACAGCTGGGCTTGTGTTTTGTTGCCTGCGAGAATCAGAAGGTCGTCTAAATAGTTTAGAATTCTGACCCCCCTGACCCCTGAGTGGGGACAACGCCGCGTCCAGGCACTTTGTAAAACAACGGGGAGCGGTTTTTAATCCGAAAGATAAAGCTTTGTATTTGTAGGCTTTCCCTTCAAATGCAAAGCACAGATATTTTCTGTGTTTGTTCTTCCAAATCCCCACACGGAAGTATGCTTCTTTGAGATCCACAGTGCACGTGTGGTCTCCTTGTCTCACAGACTGTAGAACTTGTCTCAGCGTGAGCATTTTGAACCTGTAAGTTGTTCTTCTTTTGTTCAAAGCCCTGAGATCCAGAATAGGTCTTAATGATCTATCTTTTTTGGGCACGAGGAAGTACTTGGAGTAGTGGCCGGTTTTTATTTCTTGTTTTGGAACAACACGGATCACACCTTTCTGCAACATCGCTGTTATTTCTTCCCTCAAGGCGTGTGCACGTCCTGGGTTTATATCTGATTTTAGCACCCCTGTGAACAGAGGCGGTTGTTTGCGGAACTACAGGCGAAGCCCGTGACGTACTGTTGACATGACCCATGTGTTGGGTCGACAAGCCCCCCAGGCCTACGCATGCGCTGAGAGCCTGAGAGGCATGTTTATTGCAGGCTGCCTGCGACTCGTGGGTGCGTCTGACCCCCCCGCTCTGTCCCGAGTGAACTGACCTGTCCGCACGTGGATGTCGTGAAGTCTGCCTGCTCCAGACAGACAACAGACATCCCGCTGCGGTTCATTATCTGATCTGACACCCTGTGTTGCACGAGGGAGGAGTGGTGTTTGTCCTCTCCCTTTACTGAGACTGTTTTCATGAAAAGGAATGGTGTTTTTTTTTGTTTTGTTTTTTGAGTCAAGAATCAGAGCAGTTCGTGCTTCTTGTACTTTATTTCTGTGTTTAGACATACAGAAACCTGTTTTCAATGCACACATGTCATAAACATTTAGTTTTAAGCACACATCAATGCTACCAGCTTTTCGTGGTTTTCTACAAATAAAGTCTGGATTTAAATGTCCTGGGTCCCGTACCCCGTGGGCGGACGAACCTGCAAAGTTCTGGAGCGGGCCCGGTTTGTCAGGCCCGCTTCTGTCTCTCGTCTCGGCTCACTGAGGAAGTTCTCGGCGGGGCTACTTGGCGAGGAACAAACCTGTTCCTGTTCCAGGACTGACCGGCCTGAGATGGATCTGCTACGGGTCTCTGCCGCTTCTCCCCGTCGTAAGCTGGTCTTTTCTGCGGGGGGCGGTGTGTGGCTGAGCGGTGTCGTTGCTGCTGATGCGCGGGTCTGCTCCCGCTGGTGTCTCTGGGGGGGGCAAAGGCCTTTCTTTGCATCCCCTCTTGCAGCGCCTCAGCCTGCTTCCTTCGCTGCTCCAGCTTGCTCTGGATGCGCCCCAGGGCTCCCCCGAAGAGTCCCGTCAGCTCAATCGGGTTGTGAAGGAAGGGGAAACGTTGACCTTCTGGCAGGTCCGTGAGGGTGAGCCACAGGTGTTGCTATGCGATGACCACCTCAGCCATGCATCTCCCCTGAGCTATGGCCGCGGCCCCCAACATGCAGAGCACAAAACCAGTCGCCCTGCGGGCTTCCTCCAAAATGTCAGTCATCGCCTTTTTGTTTGTGGTCACCTGGAGCTCCTGGAGTTTCTCCGCCAGATACGCCTGCATCAAGGCTGAGGCGTTTAACGCATGGGCTACAAGGCCCTGAGCTCTATAACATTTGTCGAGCTGTGCAACCGAGGCGCATCAGGCCTTGGTTTTGCTCCTGATGTCCTAGGGGCCAGATGAGCCGCCAGCGTGTCCTCCATCTGCGGCATGTTGCCGATTCCTGCTGCCTCCATTCTGGCGACGTCGAGGAACTGAGAGAGCGGCAGAAGCATGGGAGCTCTGGGTTCAGCCCAGGTACGAGTCAGTTCAGTAAGAAAATCAGGGAAAATTGGCATCCTGTGTCTCATGGCCGACTGCTGCTTCGCGTAGAAGTAGGTGCCCGCCAACCTCGTAACCTGTTGGCGAGGTGGGGGTTCTGGCCAAGCAATTTGTAGCGCATCCGCCACCCTGCGGCACAATTCGAAGAGAGCGGGGATGGATGCGTCTGTCTCCGGCAGAGCTGCCGTCGGGTTCTGGGGGAAATCTTCATCTTCCCCTTCGTCCTCGTTGTCGGCCTCTTCATCTGAAATCTCACCTGAGGCTGTGAGCGAGAGTTCGTCCGCATTCATCAGGCCTCGTGTGTCGAACTCAGCCGTCGAGTCCCCGACGGGTTCCGCCATGTCCATACTGTCCCCTCATTCGACCTGTCCACTGTCCTCCAGATCAATGTTCTCGAGCTCCGGTGTGGGAGTGAGCGGTTCTGTGAGATCCGGGTCCGGTGTTGGCGCCTCGCCGCCCATGGCCTTGGCCACGATGTCCACGCGATGCTTCCTAACAGACTCTGACATCTGGCTGCAGTGCGGGCAGGAGTCGGGGGATTCCAGCGCTGATTTAGCATGCAACATCCCCAGGCAGACTGGACAGGCCTTGTGGGTGTCCGTCGCCGAGAGGGAGTAGCCGCAACCGCTGGGGTAGATACGTGAGCTGGGGCTCGCCGGCCTGCTGGTTCTTTTAGCGTTTTTCGCTTCCCTTTCTCGGGCGCCATGGCTGAGAAAGATGAGCTGGTTAGCTGTGCTAACTTTGTCCGAAGACATCTCCGTCGTCGCGTCGCTTTCGCTGGCTAGCCTGCTACTCGTTAGCAGGGTAGCGGTGTGATGCAGTTAGCGCCGTCGAGCGAAGTCTGCGAAGAGAGAAGAAAAAAACCTTGAGGTTAAATAAAAGATGCTGGACTAGCTTTCGCTAGCCCAGCCACACGCAGGAATTTTCTCTGTGCGCTCGAGTAGGGAGCAAGCTCACCTCAGATAGAGTACAGTAGCACAGAGAGGTCCCGCGAAGTTCAGGTATAAGCGAGGTGAAGGGCTTAAAAGAGACAGAAGGATGGGCGCAGTCATCTTTATATCAAGAGGGCGGGGCCTCTGTGGTGACGCTGACACCCACCTGCCATAAAGGCGTGAATGTATTACTTCAGGAAAATCGCGCGGGGGCGCTATTCCCATAGTCAATATGTTGCACCGAGTGAACCTGACTGAAAAGGGAACCAACAAAGTTCTTAAATTTTGAACCCCTTTGGCTATGGCTGCCTCAGAGTCAACGGAGGAGAGGACGGGCACCAGAAACCATCTTATCACCAGCAAACTGGTTGGTCCACTAGATGGGTTTGCTGTTTGTGGAACTCAGTTTGTTGTGGCTCCTTGGACTGATGAAGTCCTTCGTAAAAAAAAGAAAAAAACAAAAAGAAAAAAACTGTCCAGATGACCAGACTGAGCATTATTGGATTTGGTACCTGGATGATTGAGCATGAACTTTGTTGCTTTGAACTACTTTGGCTGTGGCTGCCTGCCTGGGAGGAGTCAAAGGGGGAAAGGACAGCCCCCAGAAACCATCTTATCTCCAGCAAACCGGTTGGTCCACTTAAGGAGTTTACTGCTTGGTGGGGAAACAGTTTATTCAGAGCTCCTCAGACTGATGAAGCCCTCTGGATAGAGGGTGAAACATCTCTAGAAAAAAAATAAACTGTCCAGATGACCTGACTGAACTTTGCTGGATTTGCACCTGGATTGTTGAGCATGAACAAAAACATATGCTATAATTCAATCAGTTTTTACCCTCAGCTAATTTTTTGTGTGGTAGTAGCAGAGAATCATTCCCAGCCCATACTGAATGCTAGCAGCTAACACATTTTTAACATGCTGATGCGCATTAAAGGTATTGTGACATGATTTTGTAAATTTGAATATTTGTCAGAACATATATATCTTATATCATTGAGCTCTGGTCGTTTTTGCATAATAAATTATAAATATATTAAATTTTTATTCCAAGTTATGGTAGTTTTTTTCTCTGGGATACGCCCCTAAAAATCTGCGCATTTCCGCAAAACGTCATCTTGACGTGACAACGGGAAGGCACGCTCCAACGTGCATTTAAATAATAATGGCGGAGCATGTCCTATCGCGTCTGAGATATCATTTTGAGACAGTAAATCTTCCAAAACTCTCATTAATAAACCCTCCCTGAATAAAAAAATTACAGATGTTACCTGATGGCGCAGACATAATTTAAAAATGCATACATAGCAACGTGTTTGCTCCGGGCTCTCGGCTAATTTTTTAGAAGCTATCTTGGCTAACAAGAGTCCCTGACACCGGTCACGTCTGAGATATATCATTTTAAGACAGTAAATCTTCCAAAACTCTCATTAATAAACCCTCCCCGAATAAAAAGAAACGAGATGTTACCTGATGGCGCAGACATAATTTAAAAATACATACATAGCAACGTGTTTGCTCCGGGCTCTCGGCTAATGTTTGTTAGCTGCTATCTCGGCTTATTACCGGTCGCGTCAGCGATATATCATTTTAAGACAGTAAATCATCCAAAACTCTCATTAATAAACCCTCCCCGAATAAAAAGAATTACCCGATCGCGCAGACATAATTTAAAAATACATCATTAGCAACGTGTTTGCTCCGGGCTCTCGGCTAATGTTTGTTAGCTGCCATCTCGGCTTATTACCGGTCGCGTCAGCGATATATCATTTTAAGACAGTAAATCATCCAAAACTCTCATTAATAAACCCTCCCCGAATAAAAAGAATTACCCGATCGCGCAGACATAATTTAAAAATATGTTACACCGTTGAAAATGATGGGCCTGGTCACTTCTGGTGTAGCATATTTATTTAGTTTTTAACTGTGAACAGAAAACACAACGGTTACAACTGCTCCTAATATCTGCTGTAAGCTGGTTTCCTAGCAACGGCTGATTTCCTCTGCCTGAACAACAGCCAACAAACGACACAACAGTAAACAGACACACAGTATTCACTTTTAACATCACTGTACATCCACCCCAACACATCTTCCTTAACCAAACCCAAACAATACATATACTGTATTTTGTTTATGATTCAGCTTACCTGTGAACAGAAAACACAACGGTTACAACTGCTCCTAATATCTGCTGTAAGCTGGTTTCCTAGCAACGGCTGATTTCCTCTGCCTAAACAGAGCGTCATCGTCCGTTCTATAAGGCACTGAGCGCCCTCTGATGGCGAAACCCATACACTACAAGGCAATAACGCTAGTTTCTGTCTGTCAGTAATCTTTAGCAAACAAATAAAATGGGGGGCTACTATTTTCATGCCTTGTTCTCTTTCATAGTGCCACACTCTCCCCCACAAAATTAAATGTCTCCTGACATTTCTGATTACATATTACTGTACATTAAAACTTAGCATTAACACAGTCCCACAGCCCATGGTCTCCAGAAGGTATTACTCTCAATAACCTGAGTCTTAGTCACCTTGCAGTCCCTCTGAACCAAGGTAGGCTGACCTAAAGTGTCATAACTCAATATAAGTGGTTTTTTACTTTGTCTATGGGGTCGCTTTCTCACAGAGTCAGTCTCACCTTTGTTGGCAGCTGAAATGTCAATCACTGCCTCACCGCTCTCTGACCTTCCAAAGTCAATGTCAGAGTGTTCCTCTTCGCTCTGTAGTGGCACATCCTCTTCGCTCTGTAGTGGCACATCCTCTTCGCTCTGTAGTGGCACATCCTCTTCGCTCTGTAGTGGCACATCCTCTTCTTGAACATGAAGACTTGGTTCAGGCTGGAACGGCGCTGCCAAGGGGTTGAGCGGAGTCTGCCAATGTCTCCCTGGAGTCTTCCTGAGGTACCACTGGTATGTGCTACTGTCCTCATCATCTGATGTGTCACCATTTCCTGGATGCTGCTGTGCACATGGACGTCTCAGCCTTTTCTTTGTAACAGTTGGAGCATCTTTTTGGGGCTTAACAGTCTGTGTTGGTGGCTTTTCTAGTGGTAGGAAGTCACAGGGTAGTAGGAGATTCCTGTGCACCACCTTGTCTCTCCCTTGACCAGTTTCAGGACAGATCCGATACACTGGGCTGTCATCTGTTTTCCTCTCCATCACTTTGTAGACCTGGTTCTCCCAATAAGACTGGATCTTTGCAGGTCCACCTCTTGGAGTGAGGTTTCGGAGAAGAACTCTGTCACCAGGCTGAAGATCTCTCCCTTTAACTCTTCTGTCATAGTATGTTTTTCCTCGAGCAGCTTCCTTCGTAGCCGTTTCAGAAGCTACTGTGTAGGCCTCCTGCATTCTCTTTTTCCAGCAGCTAACATAGTCATCATAGTCCATATGAGTTTCATCTTCCCTCAGATTGAAGAGCAGGTCGATGGGCAAGCGTGGGGAACGTCCGAAGATGAGGTAATATGGGGCGTAACCTGTTGCCTCACTCTTTGTACAGTTGTACGCATGGACAACTTTAGCAAGTGATTCTTTCCAATCCTCCTTCTCCTTGTCCTCCAGGGTTCGTAACATGGACAACAGGGTACGGTTGAATCTTTCCACCTGTCCATTACCTTGTGGATGGTAGGGTGTTGTATGAGAACCCTGGACACCTGAGAGTTCTTTCAACCTTGCCATGAGCTTGTTGTCGAATTCTTTACCCATGTCATGGTGTAGTCTGGTTGGGAAGCCAAACTTCAGCGCAAAGTCATTGAAGAGCTTGTCAGCAACAGTTTTAGCTGTTTTGTTCTTTGTCGGATAAGCTTGGGCGAACCTCGTGAAGTGGTCCATAACAACTAATATATATTCATAGCCATGCTTGCACTTTTCCAGGTGGAGGAAGTCTATGGAGACCAGTTGGAATGGGTAAGTTGACTGGATCGAGGTCAGAGGAGCACAGGTCTGCTTACTCGGTTTCTTCTTCTTGAGACACTCACATTCTTCAGTAACAAAGTGTTCAACTTCTTTTGCCATCTGCGGCCAGTAGAACCTGTCTCTGATCAGGTCGAGTGTTCTTTCCACCCCTAAGTGGCCCATGTCTTTATGGAGCTCTTTGAAAACCAGGGGACGATAGGCTTTAGGGACCAATAACTGCTCTCGGTGGGCTGTTTTGCGGCGCAGGATACCATTTTGGTCGACGTGAAGCTTCAACCACTGCCTGAGCAATGCAGCTACTGCAGGAGCCTCAGACTTCACCTCAATCCTATTTGGTCTTCTACTCTGTGACTTGTACCAGAGCACTCTTGACAGGACCTCATCTGCTTCCTGGGCTGTGCGGATCTCGTCTGGTGTAAAAGGCTGGTTGGTGCTGGAATCTTTGATCAACTTCAGAGCACTAACCTGGATAACACCAATGCCTTGACGGGGGTAACTCTGTTCCACCACCACAGACTCCATAGATGCGCTTATGGCTTCCTGTCCAACTTCAGCTGTACAGCTCTTCATGTAACTGTCAATGTCCAACGGCATTCGCGACAGCCCATCAGCGTCTGTATTGGTCTTGCCTGGACGGTAGCGGATGGTGAAGTTATAGCTGGCCAGCTCCGCGACCCATCTGTGACCTGTGGCGTTGAGCTTTGCAGTACTGAGCACATATGTTAGCGGGTTATTATCAGTGTACACCACAAATGACGTTGCATGGTAGAGGTAATCCCTGAAACGTTCACAGATGGCCCACTTCATTGCCAAAAACTCTAATTTGCCAGAGTGCAGGTGGTACTTTTTTTCTGCTGGACTCAAGGTGCGGGAACCATACCCTATTACTCTCATCTTGCCTTGCTGTCGCTGGTATAAAATAGCACCTAACCCAACTTGCGATGCATCACAATGTAACACAAAGGGCTCTGTAAAGTCAGGGTACCCAAGGACAGGAGGTCAGCTGTACAGCTCTTCATGTAACTGTCAATGTCCAACGGCATTCGCGACAGCCCATCAGCATCTGTATTGGTCTTGCCTGGACGGTAGCGGATGGTGAAGTTATAGCTGGCCAGCTCCGCGACCCATCTGTGACCTGTGGCGTTGAGCTTTGCAGTACTGAGCACATATGTTAGCGGGTTATTATCAGTGTACACCACAAATGACGTTGCATGGTAGAGGTAATCCCTGAAACGTTCACAGATGGCCCACTTCATTGCCAAAAACTCTAATTTGCCAGAGTGCAGGTGGTACTTTTTTTCTGCTGGACTCAAGGTGCGGGAACCATACCCTATTACTCTCATCTTGCCTTGCTGTCGCTGGTATAAAATAGCACCTAACCCAACTTGCGATGCATCACAATGTAACACAAAGGGCTCTGTAAAGTCAGGGTACCCAAGGACAGGAGGTCTGATAAGTGCATCTACGAGCTGGTTCAATGTCTCTTGGTGGACGCTAGTCCACTGAACGGGCAAGCGTGATGGTAAGTGGCCTTTACTTTTCTTCACCCTTTTGTTCGTCTTCTCAGCTGGGACAGAAGCAAAGTTCTCAGACATTGGAGGACTAAGCAGGTTATAGAGTGGATGGGCTATACGGGAGAAGTTAGCGATGAAAGGCCTATAATATGAGAGGAAACCAAGCATTTGACGTACCTCTCCGACAGTTGCAGGTGTTTTTTCTTTTAAAGCCATCACCGGGGCCAGCTCCGCTGGGTCCATTGTGTAACCTTGGCCTGTAACGAGCTTGCCCAAAAACTTGACACTTCGCCTGAACAGGTCACATTTCTTTGGAGTCAGCTTAATACCATGCTCCCTGTAACGCTGGAGGACAAGGCGGATGTGCTCTAAGTGCTCTTCAAAATTGCTGCTGTGCACCAGGTTGTCATCCAGGTATGGAAGGCAAATAGTGTCTCTGAGACCTGCCATACAATGTTCCATGCTCCTCTGGAACTCAGCTGGTGCGGAGCTCAGGCCAAAGGGAATGCGCACCCATTGGTAGAGCCCCCAGGGTGTGATGAAGGCAGTCAAGGGGCGGCTCTCTTCATCCAAAAAACCTTGGTGGTACGCCTTGCCTTGATCTAGCACTGAAAACCAAGAGCTCCCACCCAGTGCATCTAGCATGTCCTGAATTCTTGGTATCGGATGACGGTCCGGAACTGACTTGCGGTTGAGCTCTCTAAAGTCACAACAAAGCCGAAGGGTACCATCTTTCTTGCGGACACACACCACAGGTGATGAGTAGGGAGACCTTGATTGTGTGATCCAACCTTTGTTAAGCAGATCTTGCAGATACTCTTTCACTTCATTGTGAAGCGGTTTTGGGACAGACATGTAGGTTTTTTTTACAGGACTTGTGTCATGAAGGGTTATATGCATTTTCAGAGAAGGGATGCAGCCCACATCATCACTGTCATATGCAAATGCCTCACATTCTTCCCGCAACATCATCTTCACAGCTCTTTGTTGACTTTCTGTCAGGTACTGAAGATCCACTGGTGGATCCCATGACTTTGGTCTCTGTTGACTCTTGTGTGACTGTGTGTTATTTGTGTTGTGTGACTTTAACTTTGAACTCTTTTTTTCCTCTTGTGTCAGCTCATTTACCTTTGTCTGGTAGTTTGCTGCATATACAGTCTTTATTGGTTCAAGATGTCCGATCACTTTACGACTCATTAGATAAATGGTGTGGTCTGTGGTGTTAGTCACTGGGATGGGCACGTATGGCACTTTTCTGTCTGGAATTTGCACCAGTACATCACTGAACATGATGCCCTCTGGTGGTGGGTCAGCCATGTCAGCTAAAAAAAACATATCTTGGCCCTGAGCCTGTGGACTAACATGTGCCCGTGCATAGACTGTGGTGACTTGATTTGCTCTCAAAGGCACTCTCTTTACTCCAGTCCTTACCACACCTGTCTCTGAGTCTTTGTTGCTGTTCTGCACAAGTTTGACAACATTATGTGCAGTTTGTACAGTTATTTCAAATGCTTTACTCACATAGTGTGCGAGTTGTTTTCTTCCATCTTTGGACTTTACTTCTTTTCTGTTGACAACAGCTTCAATAACATTGTAACCGATGATAGGATCACTGGCCACGGCTGGGTCACTGGATACCAATATTGGCACTTGCAGCTCACTGGTTGGGGAACAATCACCGTCTAGTCTGAAGCTGACTTCTATCCAACCAGTGTAGGGGATGGGCGTGTCATTTGCAGCGAACACTGTGAGCGTCTCATTGTCCAACAGTTCTGAAACAGGTCTGACAACTGTGTGGGGAAGGTGGTTCTGCCGCCAGTTTTCATTTACAATGCTGGACTGTGCCCCTGTATCCCACAATACTTTGACTTGATGGTTGTCCATAAAACAGTTCACAGTACAGCGGTTTCCCACCAGGCTTATTAACCTTGACTTGCGTTGAGGAGGTAGATAACAAACTTCAGTTAAAGCTGAAAAGGTTGTAACTGGAGTTTCACTGGAGGATGGTGGTGAGCTTGGCGTCTCATTATGGGACCGTTGGTACTGGACTACTGCTGGTCCCACCTCAGTAGTCCTTCCCCGTTTCCCCATCAATGGTCTCGGTGCTCGGCATCCACGAGAGTAGTGGCCCTCCTGCCCACATTTGAAACAGTGTATACAGTTGTCTCCTTTCCCCTCTTCTCTGCACTTCTTACAGCCTTTTTGTCTTTGTTTTGGTGCCATGGTGTTGGAACTGGTTTCCAGAGCAGCCATAAACATTTCTTTCATTTCTTTGCGAAGTTCTTCTATGATCTGCTGTGTGTCTGATTTAATTTCTTTATTTTTAACTGTTGCCACAGCCACTGTAGTGGGAGATTCTCTGGATTTCAGGTGGCTTTGAACGGGTGTCAGGGCTGTCCGGCACTCTGTTTGAAGCTCTTGTACCTTGGGAATCTTGACTGCAGTGGACCTCCTTTGTTTCTCAAATCTTTCATTTTCTAGCTTTGAAGCTTCGTTAACTTTCTCAATCAGTTCTTCATCTGTTATAGTCATGTTACTTAGCAGAGGCAGCAATTGATACTTAATGGAGTCGCTGAGCAGCCCAGTTTCAATGGAGCGGAGAAACTTACGCTGAATTGTGGTGCTGCTGTATATTTCATCGGTCTCCTCATTTTCTGCTTTCCATAACAATTTTTCTTTGAGCTCGATGGCACGAAATACAAACGTTAGGGCAGTTTCTTTGGGATCTTGGGAGATATTGACAAGCTGGTGGTAAAGCTCAGTGGGGCTATCTGCCCTGTAGTGTCCCTTTAATATGGTGAGCAGTTTGCTAAGTGTTAGCCCACGTTTTATCTCCAACATGTCTCTTAGAGGCATTCCTGGACTGATGGCCCTAATTACTGCTTCAACTATTTCAGTCTCTGAGTGTCCTTTTTCAATCCCCTTTTCAATCTGGCGTACTAAACTGAGGTAGGGCAGCTTATCCTTCTGCCCACTCTCACCAATCTGTCCAGAGATTTTAAACTCCCTCCTCAATGTTACCTCTTGCAGAGTTCGTGTCGGCTCTGATCGGGTTTTGAGTGGATAATCTGTTGCCTGGACTGAAGTTATGCATGGAATGGTGTTCTCAAAGTATTTCTGTGGCACAGACTCTTTAAATGAGGATTTTTCTACTGACTGATAAATTACTTTACTTAGTCTCTGGATGTATGTGGCTGTTTCTTTATAAAACTGTTCCACTTGATCCTCTTCTTCACTTTTCTCTATCTCATCAAACATATCCTCTGCCAACCTGATGAGTGTCCTCTTGGTCGTACTTTGAGGCTCTCCGCTG
>JBBPBX010061058.1:5266-21244 GCA_038048925.1 Garcialebias charrua
ATTAATGTTTTTTATTTATTAATATTTTGTAATAATTTTTTCACAGTTTGTTGTGATGGACACTTGTCCTGTCCATGTCCAGGTGGACTTCCTGTTTGTCTCACGGAGTTTTGTCTTCTCTGATCTCCAGACTTTTGCATCAAGTTCATCAGGATGTCTCGCAGGTGAGTCTTTGGTGGACACCTCACCTGTCATTGGTGGACGCGCCCTCACAGGTGAGGATTTTCCTTTCGACCTTGTTTGACGTTCAACGCATGAAACCAGATGGACGTGCTCGGTTCTGGACTCTGGTGTTTTGAGAGGAGGGACATCACTTTGGACCAACTTTGTTTGGTCTAACAGCCATGCACTCTCTGTGAGACCTGTCCAGGTGTCTCTGTGATGGACTGAGACCTGTCCAGGTGTTCCCTATGATGGACGGTGAATCTTGATTGTTTTTCTTGAGGAATTCTTCCACTTCTCGTCTTTTTGTTGCGTCGAAGGAAAACATGAACATTTTGACCTGAGTTCAGCTGTGAGTTCAGCTGAGAGTTCAGCTGTGAGTTCAGCTGTGAGTTCAGCTGTGAGTTCAGCTGTGAGTTCAGCTGAGAGTTCAGCTGTGAGTTCAGCTGTGAGTTCAGCTGAGAGTTCAGCTGAGAGTTCAGCTGTGAGTTCAGCTGAGAGTTCAGCTGTGAGTTCAGCTGAGAGTTCAGCTGTGAGTTCAGCTGAGAGTTCAGCTGAGAGTTCAGCTGAGAGTTCAGCTGTGAGTTCAGCTGTGAGTTCAGCTGTGAGTTCAGCTGTGGAGGCGACAGATCATTTGAATTTAAACTTCAACTTCCATCTTCCTGCCCGATAACGACGTCAGGACGCTGCACACATTTGCATGAAGGCCGAAGGCGGAAAACTACCGGAGGTTAAAATCACAGAGGAAACACAAAAGTTTGTTGGGAGTTTTTTATCTTCAGCTGCAAAAAAAAAAAAAAAAAACTTCCTATAAAATGTGTCAACAATCTTTTTTTTAAGTTCAATGAAAAGGTTGGGAGTCATTATCTTACCTGTTGCAGATGATCACTCTTTGGACGCCTCGGTTTGAAGAAACGAGCTTATTTCTGACAGGACTGTGGAGCTAACGGCTAGTCATGATGCAGCTAAAACTAAAAAAGCTTCCGGCTGTTTTGGGGTTTTGTAAACGTTCCGAATACTTTAATAATGTTTTTAATTAAACAAACTAAATAATGTTTATATTCTTCCTTCAAGAACGAGTGACGTTGTAAAGGTAAAAGCTCAGCTGTTACTCTTCAGTCCAATCAGAAATAAAACATCTGTCCAAATTGAGACAAAGTTATTTACAGAAAGACGAATTATATTCTTTTTACAGAACCCAGCTTCAAAAGATATAAAAATATTTATTTAATTCATACAAATTCATATTTTGTTTGTGAAGTTAAAGATGACAAGTTTGTATTTTGTCTTTCAATTTAATGCTTTAAAAAACAATCATCATTTTTTCCTAAATAGGGCGTGGCCAAAGAACAAGGGCGTGTCTTGAATGGTGGGCGTGGTCTAAAGGGTGTGAAGGGTCCAGATTAGCCTGAAGGTAAAAGGAAGCTGCTGCTGTCGGACGTTAAATGTTTTCAGCTCAGACGTTTCTGTTACTTCAGCTCGTTTCGGCTCCTGGACCTTTAATTTGACGCCAGAGTCGAAGGTGTCGTTTTCTGCTGCAGGGCGGAGGCGACACGAAACAAAAAGTTCCGCTAACAGCAAACAGATGGAGGGAAAGCATTTGAAGGACGAGTCTACAGGCAGCGGTTTGTTTGTTCATTTTATTTTAGCCGGAAGAACAAAACGTTTAAACTGCAAATAAAACTCAGAAAAATGATTTATAATTTTTAAAACTAAACCATCCGCGAGTCAAAATAACACAACAAGACTACTTCAAACCTAAAAATATGAATAAAAATCTGCTGGTGAAGATTCTCAGTCGTCCAGGACATGATAAATCAAAAAAGGCGTTCAATACAGAAACAACTGGACTTTATTTGTAACAGAAGACCTTTCGCTCATCATCCGATGAGCTTTCTCGATTCAAAAAATTGATGATGAATAATGATGAATTGATGAATAATTTAAAAAAAATAATAATTATAACAAAGTTTGATTATTTTTAAAACAAAGTATTAGTTAACAGCTGTTTGATAAAGTTTAATCAGAACCAGAATATCTTTATTGACATTGCACCGAGGTACAACGGGAACATGTACGCACAGTCATCCTAAAGCTGGATTAAGTGTACAAAGCTGCAGCTGATTATCAGCGTGGCCATCTCATTCCTTTCAGAATGATAATCTTAGATATGAAAAAGGAGAAGAACCATGAGGGTAGATAGTGGTATTACAAAAAATATCTTTCACATTTTCTCTATTAGGACACGATATGAGACTGTCAGAGACATGGCTCAATGATGATAACATAAGTAATATTCACATCGAGGGGTATGAATTATATCATATGAACAGAAATAATAAAAGAGGTGGTGGAGTCGCTCTGTTTGTCAATAATGAAATAAAATGTAAATTAAATTGTGAAATGTCAATAATAGTTGATAATATTATGGAAATGATAACAATAGAAATAATAAACAAAAACGATAAAAACATTCATTCAACCTTTATTTAGTCAGGTAAATCTTTTGAACCTCATGGGCTCATTTACGAAAGCGACCTGCTAAAACTAAAGAACAATGAACAGCAATGGTAGAATTTCCTTAAACAATAAACAAACCAACAATAAACAATATAAAAAACAAAAAAGAGAAGGAAAAAAACAAAATATATATATATTTTATTTTTTATTTTTTTTTTAAAACAAAGTATCAAAAAACTAGCAAAACATTACTGTATAAGGTAGACGTATAAAATCAAAGACAGGAACAAATCTGCATTGGTTTTTGCCAGGATTCCAACAGATTCTGAAAACCATTTAGAGAATAATAATAAGTTGTGTATATAGATCACCAGGAGCAAATATAGAAATATTCACGGATAAAATCTTGGAGCTAATGGAGAAGAGTTTTAATAAAAATGTTTTTTTGTGTGGAGACTTTAACATTGATATGGGAAATAAAACAGATTCAAATAACATAAGCACATTTATAAACTCAATGTACAGTTTAAATATGTATCCATTGATATCAAAGCCAACAAGAATTACAACTCATAGTGCCACAATAATTGATAATATTTTCACAAATATAACAAATGGGGACGTGATAGGTGGTATCTTAACGACCGACTTAAGTGATCATTTACCAGTTTTCACAATCTATAAAAATGATCAAAATATCACAAAAGCAGTCACAACGAAGAAAAAGATCATAAACACATCAAAAAAAGTTTTGGAAAAATTGAAAGAGGATCTGGATAAACAAGACTGGAATGATGTGTATGTTGATGATGCGAACAGAGCATATGATGAGTTTATGAATATCTTGGAAACCCTGTATGAAAAGAATTGTGTGCAAACAAATTACACAAAGAGAAATACGAATGATCAACCATGGATGACAAAAGGGTTGAGAAATGCTTGTAAAAAAAAGAATTATTTGTATTCATGTTTCTTGAAATTGCGAAGTCAGAGCGCTGAAGAAAAATATAAAAAGTATAAAAATAAATTAGTAGGGATTATAAGGAAACATAAGAAAGAATATTATAGTAAATTATTAGATAAAAGTAATGGTGATATGAAAGCAACATGGCGAGTAATGAATAGTGTCCTGAAGAATCATAAAACAAAAACTGGTATTTCAAAATATTTTGTAAAAGACAACGATGAAATTCATGATGAAAATGAAATTGTAAATGGATTTAATCAATATTTTGTGAATGTTGGATCAAGCCTTGCAGCTAAAATACCAAAAGTAGATAAAAATGTGATCCACTCAATTACAGGTTGTGCAAATAGTATTTTTCTAAATGGAACTAACAAAGAGGAAATAATGAATGTAGTAAAACATCTTACAGACAAGAGATCAAAAGACTGGGTGGACATGGATATGATGTTTGTGAAGGACATAATGAGCCATGTTATTGAGCCGTTTACATATATATGTAATTTATCATTTTCAACAGGAATATTTCCAGATAATATGAAAGTAGCTAAGGTAGTTCCTCTTTTTAAAAATGGTGATAAATGTGTGTTCAACAATTATAGACCTATATCCTTGTTACCACAGTTTTCAAAAATTCTTGAAAAACTATTTGTAAACAGACTAGATCAATTTATAGATAAACAAAATATTCTAAGCAACAGTCAGTATGGGTTTAGAGCAAAAAACTCTACATCAATGGCTCTCATGGAATTAATGGAACAAATAACTACTGCTGTCGATCAAAAACAATATTGTGTCAGTATTTTTGTTGATTTAAAAAAAGCATTTGATACTATTGATCACACCATTCTCCTTGAAAAACTGAACAAATATGGTATTAGAGGACCAGCATTACAGTGGGTATCTAGCTACTTAAAAGATAGGAAACAATTTGTACAAATAAATGATGTAAGATCTGACCTCTGTAATATCACATGTGGAGTTCCCCAAGGCTCTGTACTTGGACCAAAGCTATTTATTTTATATGTGAATGACTTGGTAAATGTGTCAGGACTCCTTAAATGTGTACTTTTTGCTGATGATACCACATTTTTCTGTTTAGGTGAAGATATAGAACAAATGTTGGAATTGATAAAGACAGAATTTGTCAAGATACAAACTTGGTTTAAATAAATTATCATTAAATCTAGAAAAAACTAATTACATGATATTCAGTAATAAAAAGAAAACTGTTGATGTTCCACTCAAAATTGAGGATGTTGAGATTTGTAGAGTGAGTGAGGTGAAGTTTTTGGGTGTTATCATTGATGACAAACTGACATGGAAACAACACATAAATTCTGTAAGAATAAAAATAGCTAAATCGATTGCAGTACTGTACAAAGTCAGAGACCTATTGAATGATAAAGCTCTGTATTTGTTGTATAACACAATCATTGTTCCACACTTAATCTATTGTATTGATGTTTGGGGGAAAGTGTGTAAAACAATCACAAAGCCTATTTTTGTATTACAGAAAAGAGCTGTAAGAATTATCACTAGAAAACATTACTGTCATCCATCAAGTACATTATTTTATCAACTGAAGTTATTGAAGTTCCATGATTTGGTAGACTATAATATTTTATCAGTTATGTATAGGGCTCAAAATAATGCATTACCTTTAAATATCCAAATGCATTTTGTTAAAAGACAAAGTTGTTATAATCTTAAGGGGACAGAGATGTTTGTAAAACCACAATTCAGAACTAGTTTGAAGGGACGTTCTACCTCAATCCAGGGAATTAGATTATGGAATGGCTTGGAGAATGTAGTTAAAAATGCCAAGTCAATGTTTACATTTAAGAAAATGATCAAAACAAATGTGTTAAAAATATATGAAATAGCGTAATGTGTATTGTATTAGTTAGAAAATTAGAAAGAGTTAGTCATTTTGTACTGTTGGTTGAAGATTATTATTGTTTAATCTGATTGTTGGAAAAAAGGGGCAGATATAATAAGATTTATTCTTCTTTCTGCTACCTTTCATTTTTTTATATTTTGTACATTATCATTTATGGGATTGTCTTGTATTGTTTCTTTTGTAAAAAAAAAAAAACAAATTTAATAAACATAAACATAAACAAATGAGACATAAAAAACTCTACCAGCAAGCACAGTTATGACAATTTAGTGAGATTAGTCCTTGAGCCTTGTTCAGATCAGCCACAGTTCTGATAAGCGCTCACAGAAAGTTCTCCGGGGGTTGGGGGTGCGATAGATGCAGTTGTTGTCCTCGGTTACTCATGACCCAGGAGAAATTTGATAGTCAGTCCATTTCCAAGGCTGTTGGGGAGTCAGATCCAGATAAACTTGATTGTTGATTTTCTTCAGGCAGACAGTTTTCTTTTCCTGCAGCCTTGAGTGTCCATCTGGACGATCCAAATCCAATATGGTCTAATTGTGTGAATCCGTTCCACTTATCCGTGCTATGAATCCTCTTCCAGATGGATCCCACCACACTGACGAGTCCCAAAAGCTGCAGGATTCTCAGAAATCGCCTCCACAGGGCTCCACAGATGCTGAAAAGCAAAGTGCCTGCCATCATAAATCCAATTATGTAAACATCTTCAACATCCTCCACAGACCGGACTGAGAGACACATCATCTTCCACTCACCCCAGGAATCCATGACGTGATGGTCATTCTTTTCCTCTGGACATAGCAGAGAACATCAGATGAGCTGTTCTAACAGCTTTTATTTTGATAGTCCAGTTCTGCTTTTTGGCAAGGAATTAACATATTAGTGAAATATTTAACTTGCAAGTTAAATATTTAGGCCTGAGCTAAATATTTAGTTAGCAAATTAAATAGTTTAGGAATTAAATGTTTAGCTTAAAAGTAAATGTTTAGTTTAGAAATTAAATATTTAGCTTGGACAATAAATATTTAGTTTGGAAATTAATGTTTAGTTCTGAAAATAAATATTTAGCTTGCAAATTAAATATTTAATCTACACCTAAATATTTAGTTCATGAACTACTGGTAAATATTCAACTTGCACATTAAATATTTCGTTTGTAACTTAAACCTTTTAGCTTGGACATAAACATTTAGTATTTAATATTTAGTGTGGAGCTAAATATTCAGCTTGCTAACTAAATATTTAACTTGCAAGTTAAGTATTTAGTTTGTAAACTAATTATTTAACTTGTAAATTAAATATTTAGTTTGGAACTATGACATTAATACCATGTTTACGTGGTATACATTTTCACCATGTTCGAATAACATGGTGAAAATATGACTTTGAAAAAAGTCTTATGAAAGGCTACATAAATCAAAATATTGCTGTCAGTTTTTGAATGTGTAACTTCACAAGCGGCACCCATACCTGTCGGCCCTGCTTCAAAAGCTGCTTTTTATAATCACATTCTCGCTGCCTCTGTGTTGGATTCTTCCTCTGAGACCGGCGTTGTGATACGGCTTCTATGTTACAAGAATCTAAAGCGGCCAGGTCTGTGTCCACTGGGGCCGTTGACACAGCCGCAGCGTCGACCCCGCCGAGCTCCTGAGAGATGGTCAAGTCGGCTCTGAAGTCAGACATTCTGGCTTCAATTAAATCTGAAGTCAGAGCGATAATTAGGATTTTGATTTGATGTTTATTTATTCATTTTAAAAGAACAATACAAAACAGTTTCATCAGATATAAGAATACAAGTAGGATAAAATGAAAGGAGCAGAAAGAAGAAGAAATCTGCCCCTTATTGATATAGGATGCCCCTTATAGGATGAAGATGAAGGCAGCGCTGGTGGAGGATTTTATTTTTATTAGGAGCGAGCTGCAGGCGATCAGGTTGCTGGAAACACCTCGACCCTCAGAGCAGAGTTTGACCAGGTGAAGCTGAGAGACTGAAAACTGTCTTTGTGTGGGGTTGAAGGATGAGGTGGACGGGCTGAGAAGAAGGCTTGAATCTGTGGAGGGAAATATGAACCAGAACAATACTGGGATCATTGGAGTTCCTGAATCATCGAGCTTGTGCACCCCTACAGTGATAGCTAAGATGCTAACAAAGGCGTTAGCATAAAAAAATATATATTTTATTAAAGGCATCTTTTATTAATAAACATTGAAGTACAGTATTTTACTTTAAAATGTATTTGGGTGACATTTGGTTTTGGGTATGGCGAGCTTGATGGGGTTCAAACATGACAAACAAAAAAATAATCATGTGACGGTGAAAAAGTGTCCAACTGAATAAAAACGAATCGATATGAATTCAAAACTGAATTTCTGTTTCCAGAGAATAAACCTTTTGTATTTTTATCAATGACTTTGATCAAATAAAGTAAAATGAAATATGTGACACTTTAAATATTTGTGATCATGTTGCACGTTCCAGGTTCCACGAGTGAAACAAAGACACTGTGGGGACTTCAGGGACAGCAACAAAGTTTAGAAAGAACCTGAACCTTTGTCCTGCAGGTGTGTTCCCGCTTCAACACACCTGATTCAAATTGATAAAGTAGCTTCTCAGCACCTCATGATGTTCAGGCACTAACAGAAGAAACAAAGCCAACATGAACGTGTGATCAGAAATCAGACATTTAACCCATAAACTGATTCAGCCAAGAGTTAAAATGAATAATATCATAACGTGTCAAAATGACGACATGTTTCATGTTCTGTTGTTCATCCGTCCACCCCCACGACGCAAAGTGTTTTCTTTTTTCAGTTTTTTAAATTTGGTCTTTAAATGTTGACGAGAATCTGACTGAAGACTCCGGTTTTTACCGGAGTGTTGAAAGATTGAAGGCAGGTTTTAACTGCAGGTTTGTGGTTTTGTTTTCCCTCCAACCACGGCTGGCTGCTTCCTTTAAACTAAACCACACGATGAACACACACACACATCATAAAACATGTGCAGGTGGTGGAAGATGAAGCAACACTTCTCAGTTTCAGGGTTTTAATTCATAACTGAAGAGCAAGAGCTGGTTGGATTCTTGTTTTAATTTCATGACAAATATAATTTACAAAAAAACTTAAGATCACTTCTACAGCTGCGCTGTTTCCTCCTACAAACCAAAGACATGCAGAAAGACCGGTCCAGGTGTCCCCATGATGGATTGAGACCTGTCCAGGTCTAACCTGTGATGGATTGAGACCTGTCCAGGTGTCCCTGTGATGGACTGAGACCTGTCCAGGTCTAACCTGTGATGGACTGAGACCTGTCCAGGTGTCCCTGTGATGGACTGAGACCTGTCCAGGTGTCCCTGTGATGGACTGAGACCTGTCCAGGTGTCCCTGTGATGGACTGAGACCTGTCCAGGTGTCCCTGTGATGGACTGAGACCTGTCCAGGTGTCCCTGTGATGGACTGAGACCTGTCCAGGTGTCCCTGTGATGGACTGAGACCTGTCCAGGTGTCCCTGTGATGGACTGAGACCTGTCCAGGTGTCCCATGTGATGGACTGAGACCTGTCCAGGTGTCCCTGTGATGGACTGAGACCTGTCCAGGTGTCTCCATCTCTCACACAGGGACTGTTGGAGACGACCCTGAGAGACGCAGGTGAATAGATCAATTTAATTTTTGTCTCCTGTGAGACAGTTCTTACCACAAATTTAAAAGACGTCTCTTAAAAAGCAGCAGGAGAAACCGATCATTTCCAACAAGATGAAATGAAGCAACACGTCGTTTGATAAAGAAATGACTGAACGTTCTTTATGGAACATTTTGGTTTTCCAAAACCTGATGCTACCAGGTTGATCTTATTCTTCCACTTACTATTCGTTTTTAAAACAGCAGGCTCTAAAGCTCCTATTTCACTGGTCTGTGGCTGCTACAAACTAATTTTAACAAACGGTTTTGAATGTCTAAAAATTGTTGCAGGAACCTGAACACAACACGGTTAGAGATGTGACGTTTACAAACTATCTGTAAAACTACGTATGTACTTAGTGGCATCCAACACTGATAGTAATGCACCAATGTAGTAACAGAACTACAATCGTACATACGCACGTACTTACATCGTACAATATACATACGTAGTGACGTCACTATACATCATCGTATACTTAATATTATGGTTGTACATCACTACAACCTTTTCTTTACAACCGTACGTCACTGCGTGTGTACATATGTATTGTACAGTGACTTAAGTAGCACAACCCATGTGCATACTGACGTCACGTCACTATAGATCATGAAATACTTTTTACTATAGTACATAACGGGAAACGTCTACAATTCTACGTCACTGTGTACGTACCCGGTACATACGTACAGTAGTCCCTCGCTACTTCGCAGTTTGAATTTTGCGGACTCTCTCTTTTTCAAAGTAAGACTGGACCTGGCACACAATTGGCTAATTGATGGATGAGCCACACATACAAAATGGATGTTCTATTTAAAATAATAAATGATTTTAAACGATTCAGCACATGCTGCACCTGTGTACCAAGAGATGTAGTCTCCCCAATGTGTCCTGTGTCTTCCCCGGGGTCTCCTCCCAGTCAGACATGCCAGGGAGCATCCTTACCCAAACCACCTCAACTGGCTCCTCTCGATGTGGAGGAGCAGAGGTTCTACTCGGAGTCTCTCCTGATAACTGAACTTCTCACCCTGTCTCTAAAGGAGAGTCCAGCTACCCTGCAGAGGAAACTCATTTCAACCTCCTGTATCCACGATCTCATTCTTTCGGTCACTACCCAGAGCTCGTGACCATAGGTGAGGGTAGGACCGTAGACCGACCGGTAAACAGAGCTCTAAAAAAGCTACAGTAAGTCTGGTCCTCTGGACATTCAAAAAAAAAGAAGCAAAAAAAAAAAACTGTAGAAATGTTTCGTCTTTCGTCCGAAAGACTTCCTCAGTCTGAGATGCAATCCTGGTCAATGTGGTTCAAAATACCCCGATGCATGCTCAATAATCCAGGTAGAAAGATCTAAAAAAGCTAAGCCTCGTCCTCCTAAAGGCCAGACTTAGCTTTTTTAATTGTTCTACCTGGATTATTGAGCATGCATCGGGGTAAACAGAGAGCTTTGCAGCTCAGCTCCGGTTTCACCACAACGGATCGGCACAGAGTCTGCAATACTGCAGACACTGCACCAATCATCTGTCAATCTCACGCTCCCCCTCACTCATGAACAAAACCCTGAAATACTTGAACTCCTCCACTTGAGGCAGAACCTCACCCTCGACCAAAAGAGAGTAAACCGCACTTTTCCGACCGAGGACCAAAACCTCAGATTTGGAGGTGCTGATTCTCATCCCAGCTGCTTCACACTCGGCTGCAAACCGCTCCAGTGAGAGCTGAAGATCACGGCACAATGACGCCAACAGGACCACATCATCTGCAAAGAGCAGAGATGAATCCTGAGGCCACGGAACCAGAATCCCTTTGCCCCCTGGCTGCACTGAGAAATTCTGTCCATAAAAGTTATGAACAGAATCTGTGACAACGAGCAGCCCTGGCAGAGTCAATCTCCCATGCTGAAGGTTTACGACTTACTACCCACAATGCAAACCAAACTCTTGCACGCTTATATATGGGCAGAACAGTCTATAGCAACAAGCACCCAATCCCATACTCGCAGAGCACTTCCCACAGTGTACCTTGACGAACAAGGTCAAAAGCCTTCTCCAAGTCCACAAAACGCATGTGGACTGGATGGGCAAACTCCCATGACCGCTGGAAGGCCCTAGTGAGAGTAAAGAGATGATCCAGTGTTCCACGACCAGGACAGAACCCACATTGTTCCTCCTGGATCTGAGGTTCAACCAGAAATCGAACTCGCTTCTCTAGAATAGATAGAATAGATCTGAATAAACCTCACCAGGGAGGCTAAGGAGAGTTATGTGCCCCCATAATTGGAGCATGCCTTCCAGTCCCCCTTTTTGAAAAGGGGAACCACCACCCCAGTCTGCCAATCCAGTGGCACTGCCCCCAATGTCCGTGCGCTGTTGCAAAGGCGTGTCAACCAGGAAAGCCCCACAACATCCAGAGCCTTAAGGAATAAGGGTGAATCTCATCCACTCCCGAAGACCTACCGCCTCTAAGCTTTTTAACTACCTTGACAACCTCGACAACCTCTGCCACAGTTATGGACAGACCAACCCCAAAGTCCCCTGACTCAGCTTCCTCCATGGAAGATGTGCTGGTGGGATTGAGAAGGTCTGAGAAATAGTCCTTCCACCTCTTGACGACATCACTGGTTGAGGTCAACAGCACCCCACCTTCACTGAACACGGTAGTAAAGAGCTGCTTTTCATTCCTTAGCTGCCTGACAGTTTGCCAGAATCTCCTCGGAGCTGACAGAGTCTCTATCCAAGGCCTCACCATCTCCTCCCACATCGAACAGTCAGTCAAAGCTGCATCACCAAACTCTCCTCCCACATCGAGCTTTTGCCTCCGCAACAGTCAAGGCTGCAAACCGTTTGGCCCTCTGTTACTCCTCAGCTGCCTCTGGAGTCCCACCAGCCAACAAGGACCGATAGGACTCCTTCAGCTTGACAACCTCCCTAACCCAGGGTTTCCACCACAGATTTTGGGGATGGTCACTGCAAGAAGCACGAACAGCCTTGCAGCCACAGCTCAAGATGGCTACTTCAGCAATTGAGGTGCGGAACATGGCCCATTCTGACTCAATATCCCCAGCCGTTAGTGTACTGTGTATAGATACTTAGTTTCTTTTTATACTTGCACCACGTGATGCGAATAACAATAAAGATACTTGAACTTGTAGTGACGTCGTAGTACAACGTACTAGGCATGTAACGGTTGTAGTGGGTGTACCGAACCGTTTCGGTACACCACGTTCGGTTCGGTCCACCTGCGTACCGTTTCGGTTATTTTTTCACTCATTAAACGTTCTTAACAAGGGAATATATGCACCGCGGAACAAAATTTCCTGGGCGCGTTTCAGCACGGAGCTATTATCGCGCGGCACGCGCAGCATTAGCCGTTAGCATCTCGTGCGGTCTCCTGTTTGTGAACGTTATAGCTTTCTTGTTAAAAGACGAGCGCACACGCAGCTTGTGTGGACTTTGTTTCATGAAGACTCTGCAGCAGTAACACGTCTAACGCGAACGCGCTGGAAACTATGTCATTCGAACGTGAACGAAGAGCTGTATTAAAACTACTTCATCAGGTAATCAGAGCGGTCCAGAGCAATAAAACAAGCTGTATGAGTTTTTAAATCTCTGAATCTGTCTGAACGTTGTTTTATGCGCAGGCTTTAAAGTTGCTGAGCGTCGCTATGAGACATTCATCACGTCAACACTTCAAAAAGTTCAGCTCTTTATGAAAAAACTAACTGATGTTGTCAACAAGCCCCGGAGCTCAGCCCTGCCATGATGATGAAGAGTGAGCGATTCAACCGTTAAAGAGGTATTGTTCTTTTATTATTATTATCTAAATAATCTTTTTTCAATTTAAAATCATAGTTTTTTTTTTACCTCTTTTGTTTTTTATTTCCAGTCTGTGACAGAGGTAGCTGCTCTGTGCTCTCTACTTCCACTTCAGGGAAATCCACCTGCAGCTAAGAAGTGTGTGATGACTGAACTGAACTCTGAACTTTTCCAGGACCTGTCCTGGAGGAACAGGTCCAAGAAGAGGTTGTGAGTACAGTAATGAGGACAAATACAGCCACACTGCTGCTACTGGACAAAAACTTGATTAGTTAGATTGTAAACAGTCTGTTGCTGCTTATTGTTCTGGTTCTGACTGTTATTGTATTTATTAAGATTTGTATTATTGTTCATATAGTTTATTTATTGTAGAGTGCTGTTTATTTAAAATATCATCCAAATGGGTCACTTTTATTTATTACTACAATACAATACAAACATATTTTTGGCATATTTTCAAAATAAACATTTTGTAAGTCTTTATTTTGTCAAAAAAAAAAAAATTGTGTACCGAAAATAAACCGAACTGAGCCCTCCTTGTAGTTGAACCGAACCGAAATGTGATTTTAGCGTACCGTTACACCCCTACAACGTACGTATGTAGATGTCACTTTGTTCGTTACAACGGTCGTACGTACGTCACTAGCTGAATCACGTGACTAACTGTTCAAAGGCCTTCATTAACTGCTTTTTGACAGAAGTGTGACCCAAAAGATCCGGTTCCTTTTAAAGTCTGATAAATGCCTTCGCTAATCGTGATTTATTATATTTTCATTCAGCTGAATTTTTCTTTCAAAAACGGATTCGAACACAAACAAAATATGATTTCAAGTATTTTATTCAATCCGCAGAAACTCGGGTTTTAGTGAAAATATAAAGAATTAACGTTAAATAACATTTATTTAAAAAAACTATAAACCTCCTACAGATACACACATCAACAAATAAAATAACGGTAAATGAACAGTTTCCGGTCCTCCCTCCGACAGAAACCTCAACGTCGGTTCGTTCTGAGCCGTCTCAACTTTGGGTCAAACTGACTGAACGAGACAAACGGCCACGGAAACATGAAAACTGACAACAACAAAAAGAGCCTGCCATGTTCTGATCTGTGGACCAAAAACAGTTTGGGATCAAATTGATCCGAAGTAGCCGCTCTGCTATTTGAGACCCGATCTGGTTCAGGTAGTGGGTCCATGTAAGGTCTTTAGTCATTTAGGATCAAGTTTTTCCAGCATAAAGGAAAAAGTTTTTTTGAGTTGTCAGTAGATGTGACTGTTCTTGATGAAACAATGAAACCGAAAAGTCCTTCAAAAGTTTGGTCAGTTGTTTCCAACGCTTTCATCACCTCATGGTCAGTTTACTGCCCTCTAGTGTTCTGGAGGATAAAAACCACCACATTGAAATCCCATTATAAATTCAGCTTTGATTCCACAAGTAAATAACGCATTCCTTTCAGTAATGTTAGTTTTGATTTTTAAATTGTCCCACAGGTTGATGATGTTCCTCTTTTTACATTTGAGAGATTCTGTAAAAACCACTGATGTGGGAGAAACTTACCTGGACAGGTAGCGGCACCGTGCGTGCAGGTGAAGAATTGGACTCTCCGGGGCAGGATGCTGCTGGCTCCACCCACAACATGGATGGACCGGACCGCAGCAGCTTCGTGGTCACCATGTTCAGTAAAAATAATAAACAAACACTCTGACGTTGTTTTAATAAAAATATTATTTAAAACACTTAAAATAAAAACTAACCCTACGTTTCTGACCAATGACCGGCTCGTGGAAGTTTGACCCAAAATGAAGTCGTTTTACTGACGACAACGACAACAATTTTAGGCAAGCTGAGGGGTAAAAAGCCCCCCACCCTCCAGAAGTGGCCGTTATATAAATATTTTGTCAACTTTTTAACAAAAATTATTTACTTATTTATTTTTTAGATAAAGGCCCTTAAGGAACTAACATTTAAAAACTTAATAATTTTAAGAGATTACTCTAAAAAGATGGTTTTGTTTTTTTAGGCCGTTTTGTAAAATGGTTGATTTTCCCCTAACAAACAGTTTTTTGTTAAATAAGCTTCTGAGGATTAGCTAAAGGATTGCCACATGCTAAAAGTAGCTAAATGTTAGCTAGTAGCTAACATAAGCACAAGAATAGCTTAAAGTAGCTAAAGGCTTGAAATGACGACCCAGATTTTTCTGTCAGGATCTGAAGTTTTGAATTTCTTCTTGGTTTTTATTCAGAATATTTTTTGTTGTTTGCTTTTGGAACCGGAGCAACGTTCTGAAAACTGAAGTGATCCGACGGATCAGAACCGGTCCTCTGTGAACAGGTTCACCTGAGTCCAGGTGAGAATCAGAACCGGTCCTCTGTGAACAGGTTCACCTGAGTCCAGGTGAGAACAGATTCAAACTGATGGATCAGAACCGGTCCTCTGTGAACAGATTCAAACTGATGGATCAGAACCGGTCCTCTGTGAACAGATTCAAACTGATGGACACACAAAGACATTTATTCGACCGTTCAGCAGTTTGAAGGAAAACAAAGATTGAACTTTACAAACGTCCTGGTTCTGCGACCCGATCCGAACGTTACTCAAAGGGTTCTTTAGTTTCAGGAGTGTCTGCTCCGTCAGGAAATAAATGTTGAAGCTACAGATGATATCAGAACCGGTCGGCCCGCTTCAGGAGGAAGAACCGGGCCGTTAACGAGCCTTTGATCTGCGTCAGAGTCCACATGTCCTGCACTCAGTCGGTCCGTTGTCCCGTCACTCAGAACCACACAGGACGTCTTTGTTCCAGATGATTTCCATCGTGTCCTCGTCCAACGTGGACAAGCCCGGTTCCTGAGTGTCGGGTCGCTGACGGAGGGGGGAGGACGGGGGAGGACAAAGAGTTCATTCTTTGCCAGTGGTGAGGAGTTTCAGGGCCTTCTGGAGGTTCTGGACGGCCGTGCAGACGTCCTCGTACTGAAGAGCGCTGCCCGCGTACTTACAGAAC
>JBBPBX010061059.1:0-21244 GCA_038048925.1 Garcialebias charrua
CTGGAGTGAGGGTGAAACGTTTCTGCTAAAAAGAAACTGTCCAGATGAACTGATTGAGAATGAGCGGATTTGATACCTGGACTATTGAGAATTAACTTTCTTGTCTTGAACCACTTTGGACATGTCTGCCTGCCTGGGAGGAGTCGACGAGGGACACGCCCCCAGAAACCATCTTGGCTACAGCAAACTGGTTGGTCCACATAAGTTGCTTACTTGGTGGGTTAACTTCAGTGTGCTTTGGACTACTCTGACTGAGGAAGCCCTCTGGAGTGAGGGTGAAACGTTTCTGCTAAAAAGAAACTGTCCAGATGAACTGATTGAGAATGAGCGGATTTGATACCTGGACTATTGAGAATTAACTTTCTTGTCTTGAACCACTTTGGACATGTCTGCCTGCCTGGGAGGAGTCGACGAGGGACACGCCCCCAGAAACCATCTTGGCTACAGCAAACTGGTTGGTCCACATAAGTTGCTTACTTGGTGGGTTAACTTCAGTGTGCTTTGGACTACTCTGACTGAGGAAGCCCTCTGGAGTGAGGGTGAAACGTTTCTGCTAAAAAGAAACTGTCCAGATGAACTGATTGAGAATGAGCGGATTTGATACCTGGACTATTGAGAATTAACTTTCTTGTCTTGAACCACTTTGGACATGTCTGCCTGCCTGGGAGGAGTCGACGAGGGACACGCCCCCAGAAACCATCTTGGCTACAGCAAACTGGTTGGTCCACATAAGTTGCTTACTTGGTGGGTTAACTTCAGTGTGCTTTGGACTACTCTGACTGAGGAAGCCCTCTGGAGTGAGGGTGAAACGTTTCTGCTAAAAAGAAACTGTCCAGATGAACTGATTGAGAATGAGCGGATTTGATACCTGGACTATTGAGAATTAACTTTCTTGTCTTGAACCACTTTGGACATGTCTGCCTGCCTGGGAGGAGTCGACGAGGGACACGCCCCCAGAAACCATCTTGGCTACAGCAAACTGGTTGGTCCACATAAGTTGCTTACTTGGTGGGTTAACTTCAGTGTGCTTTGGACTACTCTGACTGAGGAAGCCCTCTGGAGTGAGGGTGAAACGTTTCTGCTAAAAAGAAACTGTCCAGATGAACTGATTGAGAATGAGCGGATTTGATACCTGGACTATTGAGAATTAACTTTCTTGGTACTAGAATAGATTTTAAATTCTCCTGTTGACCTTTAAGTGCCTAAATGCTGGCCTTGCAACCCCTTATCTCTCTGAGCTACTGGAACTGTATGTTCCCTCTCGGGCCCTGAGATCATCTGATCAGCTCCTTTTGACTGTTCCAAAAACAAAACTGTAACTCAGAGGAAATCAGGCTTTTTCAGTCATGGGCCCAAAACTTTGGAACAATCTTACCTTCCAACACTAGGCAGGCCTGTGTTCAAATCTCTGCTTAAAACTTATCTGTTTTCTCTGGCTTTTCCCACAGTGTGAGTTGATTTAGTATTTTTTGTTCTGTGTTTTGATGTTTTTTTTAATTTAATGCTTTTGATTAATTTCCCAGTACCATCATTATTTTTTTATTTTCTTCCATTAATTTACTCTCATTGATGTAGTTTTTAAGCACTTTGGGTTTTAAATGGGCTTCATGAATAAAGTTGACTTGACTTGTTTGTGACACATTAAATAGACTGTAGTAAAAATAAACTAAAACCAAAGTATCTACCGGTACTTCTCAGTTAAAAAGGTAAATTTAACATACCGTACATGCACTTACTTTACTATTTTCACCCGTTTACTTGATTTGAGTCTTTCTTTTACGAGTAATAAAATAAAAGTCAACAAAAGTGAAGAGAAGAACATCACTCAAAAGAATAAAACTCCTGTCCCAGAATGCAACACCACATGACGGTCCTCACGGTTACCAGGACAGAACCAGCTCTACATGTTAAAAAAACCTTCTCAGCAAAACATCAGTCACTGAACTGAAAACACAACATCTCAAACCACACGACAGAAAATGTGTGTTCAAAAACAGCTAATATAAAAATAAAGTTTTCTTCACTTCATTGCATATCATTTAGTAAAGTGGAAACAGTCACTGAGGAAGTATTTGAATGGTTTCCAAATTTATTTTTCCCCATTTCTCTTATTTTGAAAAGAAAAATTTCTTGATTTCCGTCTCAACTGTTGCGTAACTTCAGCTGATTTTGTGGAGCTGAATGGAAGCTGTAGTTGGGCCCTCCTCCCACAAACCATCCCCTCTGCTGAACTTTTAGTTCCCAGATAACCCCAAAGCCCTGAAAGTTGCAGCAGCAGATCATTATCTCGGTTTAAAGAAATGTCTGATTATCTTCAGGCAATGCATCCAGAAGCTTCACAGACACTTGAAACAAGTCCAAAAGTTTCCAGGTCTCTCTTGTAAATGAGTCCTCGAGGCTCAATGGGATTAACTTGCCTGAATAAAGGTTGAATGAAAAACGTCCTAACAACCCTGGGCATTTATATGTGAATAACTTAACGCATGCTTCTTAATCCAGGTACCGTAGATGATGAATGCTGACTCAGGTCCATTCTTTGGGAGGGACCTGTCTTTGGAGTTGGAAAGCCACTGGGACGTCACGTTTGGAAAATAAACATCTCAGTTCACGGTACTCTGAAACTCACACAAGACCACTGGTCTGGTCCTCCTTTTCGCCTGATGGCTGGCTGGAGTCCTGGTTTGGTTTCTTCTCTGCTTTCAGGAAAGCCCAGTTAGGATATCCACATTGTTCTAGAGCCTGTCTTGTGGGATGTCTCCTTCTGTCTGGCTCTTGAGTTAGTGGGGACGCTGTCTGCTCTGTGGTACAGAGTCCTGATGACTCCTCTTGTGCTCCAGAGGGTGATGGGAGTCAAACCACAAGCACTGGTCTGTGTGGGTGGGTTTGCGGTACACCTCAGTTTGCAAATGTCCTCCATCAGAGACTGAGACCTCACAGTCCAAGAAAGCCAACCTGCCATTTTTTTAACATCTTCTCATGTGAACTTGATATATTTATCCATAGAGTAGATGTGATCAGTGAAATGTTGGACTTCCAGAGATTTAATTTTAATCCAGGCGTCATCAACATGAACCAATGACTCGGTGGTGTCCCTGAAAAAGACTCCAGCTCCCCTTTCTACCTCCTCCACTGGTTGGCAACAATGGGAGAAATTAACCAGCCACTGGCCAAAAGGATGGTCCAGCACAGAAGATCAACATCATCAGGCCAGGACTCTGTGGTCTACACTCATCTGCAGGTCAGCGGTCACTCTGTCAGGGATGAAGATGTTCACATCCTTGATAGAGAGGAATGTTGGTTTGAGAGGAATGAAGGAGGCCATCTTTGTTAAAAGAACTTGTCCATCATCAAACAGGGGTGGAGGCCTCTGTGTCCAATTGCCCCCCTCTTACAATGCTGTGAACAATCTGTGAACAGCAAGTGACCATCAGGCCATTAACAATCTTATGGTCCTTATCTTATAGTTAATAATCTTATAAGATGATGGTCCTCCATTTACATGTGAACAGCTAGTTTTGGCTGTCACTCACCAGCAAACTGGTTGATCTACTATGAGAAGCTTTATTTATAAGACATAAGCCCCTTTCATAAGTCAAATCCGTGCAATAGCCGCATAGAGCGGCCCGGCTTTAATCCCCCCGGGTCATTCATAAAACAAAGTTGAATCCGGCCACAGCCCGGCCTCAATGGAGCATTCACAAAACGATTTGAAAAGAGGCGTGGTGAAAATCTGCAGCTCAGAGGACGTGGTGCCTGCGTGTTTAACGTGGGACCGCAGAGGTGTCTGTAAACCAACATGGCGACGCTAGCAAACATCGTTGTGCTTATCCGAATGCTTTTTTTTTTCTTCTTCTCTCGCATCAGTACAGCAATCCGCTCCAGAAGGGCCCCATCCTTCACTGTACCGGTAAGTCCCTTATTAATTTCCTCCTTTGCGCGCAGAGACAGGAGAACACGGGTCTCGGCATCACCCCAATTAGCCATTAAGGTGATGATCAATAAAAAAAGAAAAAGATTCGGCGAAGAATAGCGAGTGATGCGCAAGCGAAATACAAATGTCATGTTCTTGTTTACACATTTAAATAGAGCGCGACAGTGGGCGCCGGGAGAGTACGTGGGAGAGTACGTCATTATTCAAATCAGTTTGAAGCCGCAGCACCACCACACCTTTCACAAGTCGACAGATCCGGGCCTGATACTACCTCTGCTCGCGGATCAGGGGCGCATCAGAGGCGAGTAAAATTTACTCGCCAATCCGCCTTCTTGTTTTTTCTGAATGCTCGTTGGAGGACTGAACATGCATCAGGCCCGGACTGAGCTGTCTTATGAAAGGGGCTTGAGTTTATTGCAGCTCCTCAGACTGAAGAAGTCTTTTGGATAAAATAAAAAACATGAACAATCCATCCAGAGGACCTGACTCAACTTTGTTACATGTGAATTACTTCATTTTTCTCTGATGAATGAAGCACATTTGCTGTGATTCAGAATAAAATCTTAATACCGAGACGTTCGCTATCCAGGAGATTTTATTTTAAATATCAAGAGGTTCTCATATGTAATTCACTTTATGAACCTGACCTTGGGGTTTCATTATTTTCATTATCTTTGAACTTTTGTAAAAAAAAAGAAAGAAAATGCATTGACACATTGCTGCAGAGCAGCTTTTATTGTTCCCTTTGTGAGCTGAGACTATTTAACTTGGCAGGATTTCACAGCCCGAGTGAAAGGCAGAGACATAATAGCTGCATCACTGATACTACTTTAGATTTTCCCAACAAAGGCAACAACACAACAAGTTTTGTTTATCAAAAGCAGATCTGGAATTCTATCACAAGGCAGGAACCAAATGTAGAATAACAACAAGAATATTTTAGGATTATGTCTGTTTGCATGTTTTTACAGGGAATATATTGGTTGCACACCGGATTCCCATTAAAGAAAACCTACTGAATAAATATCATGACATCATTATAAACAGAAAACTAGCTGAGCTCGTTGAACAGGATCATGACACGTTATGGATAGATAGATAGATAGATAGATAGATAGATAGATGATAGATAGATAGATAGATAGATAGATAGATAGATAGATAGATGATAGATAGATAGATAGATAGATAGATAGATAGATAGATAGATAGATAGAAAGCTATATTAAAGATAGATACTTTATTTATCCCCAGGAGGAAATTAGAGGCATCCAGATGTTCTACTTACCGTATTTTCCGAACTATAGGTCGCAGCTTTTTATAATTTTTTCATGGCCTGCGACCTATATTGAACCCAACCTATATTGGCGGGGCGGCCGTGGCGTAGTGGTAATGGCAGTCGTCCCCCGATCGGAAGGTTGGCAGTTCGAATCCCGGTTCCCCACACCATGTGTCGTTGTGTCCTTGGGCAAGACACTTATCCCCGAGTTGCTCCCGGTAGGACTGGAAAGCACCTTGCATGGTAGTCTGCCGCTACCGGTGTATGAATGTGTGTAGCATTCAATGTGTGTAGCACTTTGAGATTTTCACTAATGAAAAGTGCGTTATAAATTGAATTCATTATTATTATAATTATATTCAGGTGCGACCTATATATGGCTTGTATCACTTTCGGTATACAGAAAAATGGCACATGAAATAATCAAAAAAGAAGCAGAATACACAAATTTGGAAAGACAATAGGCAGTTTGACGAGGTGGTAGGGAGTACTACATTCATGATTAACCAACATAACATATATATACAGTATATATATATATATATTTTTTTTTTAAAATAAGTTATTAAAGATTTTTCTACTCATCACTAACAGCCACGCATCAAATATTAATATGCCTTAAATGCAACTGTAATTTTTGTGAAAGACAGATGCTAATAAAAATCAAGCAGTCAGTTCAATCAAGTCAATCCCAACTTTAAAAAAAAGCTGTTTTATGACACAACTCTTTTTGATCAAACACAAGTTTGTGTGCAGTTTTAATCAAATTGCTGGCACTACTGATACTTTTTTAAAACTTTATTCAACTATTAACGATACAAAACAAAAAAGTACCAATTGTTACAATCAAAAGTTACAAAAGGTGTTTCATAACACAGTGTAAATAAAACAAATAAAGAACAAGAAAAAAACAAAAAACATTATACCAGAAAGTTAAAATCAGCCAAGAAACTAAGAAATTTGCCAGCAATTTTTCATTTACATATTTTAAAGATTTTGCATAGGACATTAGCTCATTCTCATTATTCCAGTTATTCACATTAAGTTTACATTAAAAAAAGACATTTATGAACATGTTTAGCTAATATAATCAAATTATTGATAGCATATTCATTATTTCCAATCTTATTAATTAACCCAAAATTTATTTCTTTTAAAGTGAGCCAGTAGCTGAATCCCTTTGGATTGGATCCACATTTTAAAGTCAAGCCAAAAATTGCTGAACTATCTTGCAATCAAAGAAAAGATGTTCCAGGTTCTCACTCTCTGTCTCTCAAAAAAAAAAAAAAAATCTCAGTGTCCATTTGAAATGTTGTCCTTAGAAATTCCTTAGTAGGATAAATTCTATTTAAGATTTTAAATTACTACTCATAAAATAGATGGCACACTGAAAACTCTGTTTTAGTTTTATTAGATTTTAAACCCTCAGTGGATCTCTGACACATCAGCAACAATTCAGACTTTAGAATCTACTGCCACAGAGAAACAGCGAACAAAACCTACATTTCCCAGAATGCAAAGTAGCAGACTCCGGGTTGAAAGGTCGTAAACGTCAAATTCGTGCTGCCTGAAAGCGACATCTACACATAAATAACCTGTTACAGCGAAAATAGCTGTGCTTCTTTTTTGTCTGGGTGTTTTTGTCGCTTGTTTTTGACTAAAAATGTCCGGAAAGGCTAAGGATATCTTACAGTTGGACCTGTATGGTTTACTCGGTATAGAAAGCGTTGCTACAACGAAAGAGGTACCACAAATTAATTATTATAATTACCAGCTATGCTTGATAGTGGCTAGCAAACTGTTAAAAACATTTACGCTTTTTTTTGACTCAACGGATGAACAATTAAAGGCTGCAGTGTGGCGACATTTTTGTTTATGAGTAGGCTAATGATGCAGCTCGTTACATGCTAGTGTTTCTGTGTTTGTGTTGTCTAACGTAAGCGTACTCCATTTTATAAAACAATATAAGTGCCGTATATGTAATACAAAACGAAATGCCTTTATTTTAGCAGGACTTGACATGTTTTAAAGACTCTTAAAGTAGCCCAACTTGCTAAAGGCTAAAATCGTGCAGGTGTAGTACACAAGAAAAGCCACTAGATGGGGATGTTGCATCAGACAGCTGCTTGTGAGATGCAGAAATCACCAAATTCCATCTAAATTATAATCAAACAGCACATGAATTAAATTAATCAGTGAGTTTATGTCTATACTGCCATCTAATTTAGGCTGGAAGCAGAGATGTGAAGTATTATATTGCAATGGGCAGAGGATTAACAAAATGTTTTAATGTGTGCTTGCTTCTGCTTAGCAAAAATATATATAGTGTATCTTTTATAACCATTTTTCTTTTAAATTAAGCCCCCCCCCCCTTTCTTTTTTCAATTCCCAAATCCTGCCTCTTTCCTGCAACCAGCTCTCCATCAAAAAGCCACTGGCTCAAACGGAAATTAAAATTGCTGCCGAAACAAGGGAAGAAGTTAATGTCTTAATTTGTTTTCAAAGTGTTCCACTCCTCAGAGGATTATCCCCGAGGAAGTCAGTGGTTGTGACCTGGGCTGAACTGACGTTTCAAAATTGAGAGGTCTGGTTCTGTGAGGTCTGGTGATGGTTGAGCGAGATAGTGGATTTGTGTGTATGTGTGGAGCAAGGCTTACAAAAATCCATCTAATGTGTGAAGACAAATGCCATCACATGGAACACTTATCCCAGTTGTTTGGCTTGAAGCACCGTCACTTCCTTTGTCCAGCTGTGAATTACAGAGAAAGGGAAGGAACTCATCTGAGAGCCTGTTTATGATGTAAAAGCTGTGTTTTACAGCTTGTAAAATATTGCTTTGACGCAAAAACATTTTTATTTGCGCATTTCCTCTGGATTTTGTGTTTTACTTTTTGTTGTTGTTATCAATGCTACTGGCCTTCCTCTGCCCCTGTCAGTCCTCTTGGAAAATGACTTATTAGAGTTTATGATTTAATCACTGCAAATGACTTGAGGTTTGCTTTATTGTAGCGCTGAGGAATAGCTACCAGAGTTTTACCTACCACAGATTGCTTGGTAAAACAATGTCAACAGCCAAGACCACACAACATTTCCTGCGGTTTATTTAGCTACTACATTTCTAATATAAACATTGCATAATGGGTTGCAGTAAACACTAAAACATGCTGTGATGATTTATTCTCAGTCAGAACATACAAGTGCACCATAGTAGCTTATTGCAAACACATGGCTCTTAATAATGAGCTATATTTTCTATGATTTGCTCAGTTTGAGCAGGTAGATTGTTGCATCCAACAGTAATCAGTAACACAATTTCTGTCTTTTTTGCTTTTCTGTTTGTTCAGCTGTCCTCTCACCTTCTGTCTTCCTGTTGTGCACACTTTTTCAGCTGATAATGTCATGTAAATAGCTCAGCGTTGCAATTAGGAAGGATGAGCTCATGCAGACCTGGCAACTTAACAGCCTCATTGGCAGATGCCCTTGGAGCTGTACTGTGGCTTTACCAGGATCAGTTTGTCAGCTACAATTTGGGCACCAAAGCTCAGTAATGAGGACAAGATGTGTGTACACAGTTAGGACAGTAGCAAGAAGTGATGAGAGGAGTGCACCGCCTGTTTTTTTAATATCATGCATTAACCATTAGGCTGCTGTTGACTTGCTGCTGCAGGACAGTTCTTTTTCTTGACTTTGTGGCTCCTTCTTTCACAAATCAAATTGTAGAAAATGTTTGAGAAATTTCCTCCCTTCAAAATTTAGTAATTGCTCCCTTCATACTTGACATGAACTACTAAGACGTGACAAGTGAATATCCTAAATTGCTAGTTGTAAAATACAGTGCAAAACTAGAGAAATTGCATTTCCTGCGAAAATGCGGTGTGAATGCTTATTGCAGAAGAACTTGTAGAGAAACGGCTGAAATTAGCTAAAAAAAATCTACTGGAATGTACCGGTAGATGAAATGGAAGAACAAGCCTAAAATAGCAGAAGAAAGCAGAATGAACACATTCATTCAAACTTTATTTATACAGGCTACTGAGGCTAGTCTCATTGAGTCTCAAGGACTCATTTACAATTTGCTGAAAATGGTTTAAATATTCAGAAATATGCAGAAAAAATAGGAAGGTAGCTAAAAATAGCTGAAATTAGCCCCCCATAAAGGTTGATAAGTAGCTGAAAGGCAGAAAGAAGCTTAAACTATCAAAAGGAAGTGGAAAGAGCTGAAATTAAGGAGCAAAAAAAGTGGAATTAACTGATAAAGCAAAAATTATCGTTAAAAAAAGCTAAATAGTAGTTTAATAGCGGAAATAGCTGAAATCAGCATAATTAAGCTGAAAGGAGCATAACAAACTGAAATCAACAGAAAGAAGTTAATTAGTCTGCAAGTCACTGAAATTACCATGAAAAGCATGACTTTATCTGAAAACAGCTGAAAATAGCAAAAAATAAAATAAATAAATATAAAAAAATGTACCGGTAGGTAGAACAAGTTTAAATTAGCAGAAGAAAGCAGAACGAACAGTTGTTCGCCCAGTTAGGAAAAATCAGAAATGAGCACAAAAAGTGGAAATTGTCTGGGAAAAAAAGCAGAAATTAGCAACAAACAGCTGAAAAGTAGCTAAAATAAAAGGAGAAAGAAGCTTAAATTAGCAGAAGGAAATGGACACAGCACATTTTTGCAGAATAAGTCTGAAAAATAAAACTTAAATGAGCGCAAATAATATGAAATAAGCTGAAAAAACTCAAATTGGCATAAAACTGTTAAATAGTTGCTGAAATAACTGAAGCTAGCAGAAATAAGCTGAAAGGAGCATAACAAGCTGAAATTAGCAGAAAGAAGTTAGAAGAAGCACAAAAATGTTGTAGTTAGCTGAAATAATTTGAAAAGAGCACAAAACAGCTGAAAGTAGCTGAAACAAACTTTAAATTTGCACAAGGAAGCTGAAAGAAGCTGAATCAGAACAAAACATGAAAGGAGCAGTGAAAGGTTGTAAACACATACAGTATAAAGATGTGAAGGATGTCAAATGAACTCAATTCATTTCTATGAGAAAAATATGGCATAAAAGGCCAAATATTTCAAAAAGCTAAAGTTGCATCAGTACATAGCACCCTTCTCCTGAAAGAGCTGAACGTTTTGATTTATGCATTGCTGAAGTAGCTTGAGAACTGCAGGATGAGAATCGCGCCAAAAAAATGTAAGGAAGAAAAATGGATCACAATAGTGTGAATACTTCATAAACATTCCCACAATAATGCTTTTGTTAAGATGTTTTTATGAGTTTCTGAGCCAAATATAAAAATTACTTTGATGAAATGCATAAAACCCCTGACTGAACTAGTTTAATACGAAGAGCTCCTATCATCACGTGCAGTCATCTTTAAATTATGGGCTGCTGTTCTACTTAAAGGGACCGGTGGACTTNGCACAGTGGTAGCTTGGCGCAGAGGGGGGCAGTCGCTGTCCGGGGCCGCGCGTTCGGCTCCCAGGCACCTTTCGCAGGTGTCGTGGCCGTCGAAGCTGAGAATCAATCCAGCGGAGCAACCTGGACCGGTCTTTGCCATCTTGATGGAAAAAATAATATTTTCAAAAAATTTACTAAGGTTCTCATTCGGGCTGAATGAAGAAGAGATAGATTCACCCCGGTCGAGGGATTTTATCGACCCGAGGGGTGGGCCCATCCGGTAGGTGGGCGTGGACTAAAAGGTTTTCAGTAGGCGCTGACGCGCGGGGGGAGACTTCCAATAGGCGGAGCCAAAGGGCGGAGCTAACTACGACACTAGAACCTTCAGATTCAAAAGTCTTCTGCTTCCATTTTAAATGACAGACAAGAGGACAGTAATGATGGGTTTATAGCTTCGGTGTTATTGTAAGATAGCAAAGGAGGTCTTAATTGTGTCATAAAAGTGCGTCCAGAAAATTACTACAGAAATCACTGCACTTCGGCATGTAGCAGGAAAAATGTAAAAAACTATTTCTTTAAGCTACTGACTTGTTTAAAGCATACTAAGTATGTTTATGTGTGTTGTTTACTATATGGAATTCTTGTTATATCGATTTTTTTCAGATTTGATTACATTTCTCCTTTAACTCCACGTATCGGTCTTATTTTTGGAACTAAAACCTCCAACAAACCATGACATAGCCTCCTTCCACCTGGGAGGCTCAATCAGCCAATCAAGAGTCCATCAGGACGTGCATGTGTACAGCGTAGTTCTATGTGCTACAGTCAGCCATGGAGAAGAGCATGCTGGGAATACACGTGCTTTGAGGTCAGAGGATCAGGTACTCTTAATAGTTCCAGAAACTTGCCTTAAGCGCAGGGGTGACAGGGCGTTCTCTGTAGCAGGCCCAAGACTCTGGAACGAGTTACCGCTGCTCATCAAACAGGCCCCCTCCCTCTCACTTTTCAAATCCCGGTTAAAAACTCACTACTACTCCATTGCTTTCAATGCCAGCTGATTTGTATTGGATCGTTTGATTTATGATCTGCAATGTTTTTATGTTTTTCGTGTTGTACTTCATTGTCTGTGTTGCCTGTTGTGTGTTTGTTTGTCCAGCACTTTGGTGTGGACTTGTTCCTGTTGAAAGTGCTTTATAAATAAAATGGTATGGTATGGTATATAAGCTTCTGAGCTGCTCACTGATGGGAGAAGTTCGCAGAAGTGATCACAGCCCTCCTGTCTTTGAGAAGCTCACACAAAAAGTAAGCTGTTTCCATTTTCAAACTATCTCTTAGGAATGAAAAGACATTTATAAGTACTTGGATTGGTAATCCACATTGGCAAGTACTCAAGTGTAAGTACAGGAGGAGGAAGCAATCACTTGACTTTTGGCAAAAAACAAACAAAAGAAAAGTCCAGATCAGGGATGAAGAAGGGGAATTTAATACATTTGTGTCACATACAAAACATTCCTCCATGCGTTGCGACGCCGTCTCCACGACCACAGCGGCGCAGCTGCGTGAAGAGCGTGAAGGCTGTCGGGTGAGGTCCCCACCCAACCTATCAATCAATTCAGTAGCGCCCACGAGCCTTGCGGAGTTTGAAAAAATTGGAGGTGCGCGACACGCGCCAAACCAACGCACGGGGCATACGCGCAGGGGCGGGGATGGTGATATTGCGTCACTTTTGGCGCGCGCACCCTGGCGCATTGCGCAACGCGTTGAGTATAAATCTAGCTTAAGACAGTTGAACCCGGAGGCCTCTACCCCTGTTTAATGATGGACGGTTTCTTTTCACAAAGATGGCCTCCTTTAGGCCTACTCCTCTCTCAAACCATCGTTCCTTTCTATCAAGGATGTGGACATCTTCATCCCTGAAAGAGTGACCGCTGACCTGGAGATGAATGTAGACCGCAGAGTCCTGACCTGATGATGTTGATCTTCTGTGCTGGGCCATCCTTTTGGCCAGTGGCTGTTTAGTTTCCTCGATACAAGTTGTCCCCGACTTACGAGCGAGTTCCGTTCCTACAAATCGCTCGTAAGATGAAAATTTGTATGTCGGAACCCGAAACACGGGTCTGGATTTTTGGTCGTAAGTTGGAAAATGTATGCTAGCGCTGCGCCGAAAACCCGTTTTTCAACACAAACGTACATACTGGTTCATAAACATGCACAGAACGTTGTTTACAAACGGTTAGCTAACACACTTTTATCTAAAAACATACCAGTGCTGTATTTTCTGTACAACTTTACTGGTCATTAGTCCGCTCATAAGTCCGGAACCTCGTATGTCGATGACGTCGTAAGTCGGGGACAACCTGTATAAGATTGATCACAGCCCTCCTGACACTGAACAGCATACACAATATTACTCTGTTTGTGCCGGAGGACTGGATCTTTGGGATGAACCAGTCTTTGCCGTAATGTATTTTGGGGTTTAAAAGCCAATGGGACGTTGTGTTTAGAAAATACACGTCTCAATGGCCCTCATTCACGAACCGTTCGTACGCACAGATTTGTTCTTAAACTGTGCGTACGAGTGATTTAGGATCATTTGCAGCATTCAACAATGTTTTCGTATCCTACGATTTTTTTCAGATACGAACAAAATTTACGAGTGGTCCGGACCTGTCGTATATTTTAGGAGCGTCAGTCTGCTGTCATCCAGACGGAATTTCTCCACTAATAACTTCATATTTCGTTATTTAGAAAATATTTAGAGTTTAAAAAAGTCACGCACCACAATTGGTCTTGACAATAGGTTCTGTTTGAAGTCGAATTATATTTTTAAATGTAATAATGACTAACGGATTAAAGTATTTAAATTAAAATCAATTTGTTATCAATGCCGTTTTCTAACACTACAATATTAATATGAAGATCTCAAACTAAAACCAACTTAAATTATGAATTAATTTAAGTTTAATTTGTCTCGGTAACGCATACTTCGGTAACGCAGACTTTAGGTTGACCTCCTCCTGTTGAAATCATAGCTGTCAAATAGCACAATCAGTAAAGCGTTGCATTGCAGTGCCGAACTTTATGGGTTCGAGTCCCACATGGGACGAAGGTTTTTTTTCCTCCTTTTAATTCATTCCAGATTTAAAAAACACAAGAAAACTATTTACAATACAACAAGAAATGAAGCATAAAGTCTTTTTAATCTGGAATGAATAAATAATCTAAAGAAGGAAGGAAAAAAAATAGGCATACCTTGTGGGAATCGAACCCACAAAATCTCGATAACAGTGCAATGTTTTAACCAGTTAGCCACCAGTACACGTGTATATTTTAAGGTCCACATTTATTATAAACAAACATTCTTTGGCATTAGTTGGTCATTTACTCCCATGAGTGACGTTGCTAATAAGGACAGATTTACTTTTCTCGATCAAGGAGAGCAGAACTTCAATCTCCGCACTGGTAGAGTTCTTCTTTATTACTTTTCGCTGTCATTTTATGCACGAACACGTTTTGCCTCTGAAGCAGGAAACGTAACCTTATATGGTGTTTTGAGGGGTGGGAATTATGTAAATGACCTCTCCGCGTGCACGCGCAGGTTGAAAGAACAGGTGGGATTCATTAAATTTACGCAGCCATTTACACACTTTTCCTGAGGATAGAAGACTTTGTTGAATCTGACGTGGCATGTTCGTACGAACGCTTCGTACGAACAAAAGTAGGAGAAATTTTGGATAAAAATACGAACATTTTCGTGAATGAGGGCCAATGTCTCTGAAACTCCCGCAACATACGGAATGACCACTGGTCTGGCTTCCTTCTTTTCACCTGATGGCTGGCTGGAGTCCAGAGGACCAGACTTAGCTTTTTTAGATTTTTCTACCTGGATTATTGAGCATGCATCAGGTTATTTTTTTAAATAGTTTTTAGCTTTGCTTTGACACTGAAAAAAAAAAACAAAAAACAATAAATGCCAATAAAGTCCCATACAGTCCGGTACTAATCCCAAACTGGTTTGTTTCAATCAAATATTAGTGTCCATCTAAAAGCACTTCTGGGACATCTTTGGGAATAAACACTAATTATATATATTTTTTAAAATCCGTTTGAGCCATTAATAAAACAAAGAGACACTGAATGCCTTTAGGAATGCTACATTAGAGTTGCTGTCTTAAAAAAAGACATTTTGAATTACACTGAAAAAACAATTATTTTCTGAAAAAAGAATGAAATGCGATCATAAAAACAGCTTTACAGGACTCGCTGGTAAGACTCCATTTCAACACATAAGTCAATAATTCTAGACATTTTTGGTCTAAATAACATCTCATGGTTTTATCTTATTAAAGCCCAATTTAAAAATAAAATGCAAAATCTACTGTTTGCCACTGAAATCGTGTCAACCCACACTGATCCAAAAACAGACACTGAATTAGTTTGTTAACCGTTAAAGACCACCCAGAATAATCTGAGACGTTTAAAACAAAATTCCACATTAAAAAGTTTAAATAATCTTTGACTGCATGACTGGGATCCACTCACCTCCTCTGGATTCTTTTATCACTCACCTGACCCAACTTAGGCTCACAGCTAACTCCAACAGTCAACAAGTGTGACCCACAGATCCAGAGATGATCACGTTCCTCTGCAGTAGAATATTTGGGTGCAATACCTAAAGCCCCCAGTATACTCCAGCGTCTGTCCATACGCAGAGGTACGCACGCACGTACACAGAGGTACAAGCGTACCCCCGCAGGGAATGTACGTGCAAAGCTAAATTTTTACGACCGCATATGCAAATGCGGTGTCGCACAATAAAATGGTAAATGGTAAATGGAGCTTATTTATATAGCACTTTCCAGCCCCCTGTGAGGAGCCCCAAAGCGCTTTACAATACCAGCCATCCACCCATTCATTCAGACATTCATACACCGGTAGTGGTAGCCTGCCTTGCAAGGCACCATCCAGACCTACCGGGAGCAACTCGGGGTTAAGTGTCTTGCCCAGGGACACAACGACACATGGTGGGCGGATGCGGGATTCAAACCTCCAACCTTCCGATCAGGGATCGACTGCCATTACCACTACACCACGGCCGTTATCATATAATTGCATGGTATAGTTTGCTTTGACACTGAAAAAAAAACAAAAAACAATAAATGCCATTAAAGTCCAATACAGTCCGGTACTAATCCCAAACCCTGTAATCCTGTTAAGCTCCACAGTGACTGGTCTGAATGACTATAGACCGGTGGCTCTCACCCCGATAGTCGCTAAATGTTTTGAGAAACTGGTCATGTCCCACATCAAGACAACCGTCAACATCAGCGAGGACCCTCATCAATATGCATACCGCGAGAACCGATCAACAGAGGACGCCATCTCCTCTGTGGTCCACACTGCTCTCACCCACCTGGATCAGAAGGACTCATACGTGCGTCTGCTCTTTGTGGACTTCACATCTGCTTTCAACACCATGATCCCCCAAACTCTGATAGACAAACTATCCACACTTGGACTAAGCCCCTCCATCTGTAACTGGGTACTAGACTTCTTAACAAACAGACCACAGTCCGTGAAGATCCACAACTTCTCCTCCTCCACCATCACCCTCAGCACTGGCTCTCCTCAAGGATGTGTGCTGAGCCCTCTTCTGTTCACTCTGCTCACATATGATTGTACAGCCACACATCCAGGCTGTCATATTGTTAAGTTTGCAGATGATACAGCTGTGGTGGGATGCATCACAGATAATGATGAATCCAGCTACAGACAGGAGGTGGAACATCTGGAGAGCTGGTGCAAAGAGAACAACCTTCACATGAATGTGAAGAAGACGAAGGAGATGATTGTGGACTTCAGAAGGAACAAACACACCCACACCCCACTGTATATAGGTGGATCTGCGGTGGAGGTGGTCTCCAGCTACAAGTACCTGGGTGTACACTTGAATGATAACCTCAGCTGGAGCAATAACACCACCAGCCTGATCAAGAAAGGTCATCAGAGACTCTACTTCCTCAGACGGCTGAGACGAGCTGGTCTGAGCAGCCCAGTTCTCACCTCGTTCTACAGGTGTGCAGTGGAGAGCGTCCTGTGCTCCAGCATCAACGTGTGGCATGGAGGCTGCACAGTTGCAGAGAGGAAAGCTCTACAGAGAGTGGTGAAGGCTGCACAGAAGTCTGTGGGAGTCAGTCTCCCCACCATCACAGACATTTACACCTCCAGATGCAGAAAAAGAGCCACCTGCATCATGAAAGACCTCACTCACCCAGCACACTCACTCTTTGCACCACTCCCCTCGGGACGGAGGTTGAGGAGCATCAAATGTAGAACCACTAGACTGAGGAACAGCTTCTACCCTGAGGCTGTCAGACTCATGAATAAATAAATAATAAGAATAAACACTGCAAAATGTCACATCATGTTGATACTGATCTGTTTCTTGTTGCTGCGTTCATCTGTGACTATCTGCGTTCATCTGTGACCATCTGCTCATGTTCGTGCTGCTGTTTATAATGATGTTTTTCTACTACATTAGGGCTTAGTGTATTACTAGCTGATGTCTCTCTTAGTTAATCCTAGATGTTATTATTGTTTTTCTCTTGCATTTGTTGTTGGATGTAACTGGGACCCTGTGTACATAATCTCGTTTTCAACACCTGTACTACATGCGGTGCAAATGACAATAAATTCTCTCTGACTCTGACTGACTCTCAAACTGGTTTGTTTCAATCAAATATTAGTGTCCATCTAAAAGCACTTCTGGGACATCTTTGGGAATAAACACTAATTATATATATTTTTTAAAAGCCGTTTAAGCCATTAAGCCACTACAATAAACTGCCCAGCGCCGGACTGTTGTGTATGTGACACCAATGTATTAAATTCCCCTTCTTCAGGTTCGATCCCCAGTCACTGCATACCTCGTTGTGTCCCTGGGCAAGACACTTAACCCAGAGTTGCTCCCGGTAGGACTGGCTGGCGCCTTGCATGGCAGTCTACCGCTACCGGTGTATGAATGGGTGGATGGCTGGTACTGTGAAGCGCTTTGGGGCCCCTCATAGGGGGCTGGAAAGTGCTATATACTGTAAGTAGGCTCCATTTACCATTTCTTCATCCCTGATCTGGCCTTTTCTTTTGTTTTTTTGCCAAAAGGCAGTGATCTCTTTCTCTTCCGTTGACACCATGACTGAAATGATAAGAAATGAACAAATTTGTCACGAGCGAATTAAACTCAGGTCCAGCGTGGCTGCGGGAGGTTCTGGAGATTTCCTGGTGTGCTGGTCTGATGTGTGGGCTGCAGGACTAGCTCTCCGTTTTTTTATTTTTTAGAACTTTTTATCAACAACATATAAACACAGAACACCGTTGTGGCTGAGGCTGCCAGCGCTTGGTTTTTTTTTGTTTTGTTTTCTGACCCGTCAGTCAATTCAGTAGGCGTGTCAGCAAATGACCAATCGGCGACCTCAATTTGTCCCATTCGTAGGTAAACGCTCCTTGTCTGTGGAGCTGCGCTGCAGCTGCTCAGGGTGGATACTCGAGTATGATGTCTGAACCCTCTGCGTACAGTACGCTTGTACGTACGCATGAACGGACGTACGTGGGAGTATACTGGGGGCTTTACACTGTACCAGTTCCTTTACTGGTTTATACCATGCAAGTATATGATAACAAGTCACTTCATATTACAGCCTGGTAACTGGTACATAACTGGCATATAAATGGTACATAACTGGTATATAACTGGTACATACCTGATATATAACTGGTACATACCTGATATATAACTGGTACATACCTGATATATAACTGGTACATACCTGATATATAACTGGTACATACCTGATATATAACTGGTACATACCTGATATATAACTGGTACATACCTGATATATAACTGGTACATACCTGATATATAACTGGTACATACCTGATATATAACTGGAACATACCTGATATATAACTGGTACATACCTGATATATAACTGGAACATACCTGATATATAACTGGAACATACCTGATATATAACTGGTACATACCTGATATATAACTGGTACATACCTGATATATAACTGGTACATACCTGATATATAACTGGAACATACCTGATATATAACTGGAACATACCTGATATATAACTGGAACATACCTGATATATAACTGGTACATACCTGATATATAACTGGTACATACCTGATATATAACTGGTACATACCTGATATATAACTGGTACATACCTGATATATAACTGGTACATACCTGATATATAACTGGTACATACCTGATATATAACTGGTACATACCTGATATATAACTGGTACATACCTGATATATAACTGGAACATACCTGATATATAACTGGTACATACCTGATATATAACTGGAACATACCTGATATATAACTGGAACATACCTGATATATAACTGGAACATACCTGATATATAACTGGAACATACCTGATATATAACTGGAACATACCTGATATATAACTGGAACATACCTGATATATAACTGGTACATACCTGATATATAACTGGTACATACTTGATATATAACTGGTACATACCTGATATATAACTGGTACATACCTGATATATATCTGGAACATACCTGATATATAACTGGTACATAACTGATACATACCTGGTATATAACTGGTACATACCTGGTATACAACTGGTACATACCTGATGTATAACTGAAACATACCTGATATATAACTGGTACATACCTGATATATATTGGTACATACCTGGTATATAACTGGTACATACCTGATATATAACTGGAACATACCTGATATATATCTGGAGCATAACTGATATATAACTGGTGCATACCTATAACTGGTACCGTATATACCTTTTATATAATTGGTATATACCTGATACATAACTGCCACATACCTGGTATATATATACATATATATAGCAGGTAGGTAACTGGTACATAATGATATACAACTGACACATACCTGATATATAACTGGTACATACCTGGTGTATATAACTGGTACATATCTGGTACATTATTGGTACATACCTGGTGTATATTACTGGTGCATACCTGGTACATAATTGGTACATACCTGGTATATATACACATATATATGCCAGGTAGGTAACTGGTACATACATGATATACACCTGACACATACCTGGTAATACCTGGTACATACCTGGTGTATAACTGGTACATAATTGGGACATACCTGGTGTATATTACTGGTACATACCTAATATATAACTGGTACATACCTGGTATATAACTTGTACATAGCTTTTACGTACATAATATAACTGGTTCGTAACGACATAATACTTGGCTGTATTATGTATTGCTACCATTCCTATTGGGTCTTTGAGCAAAGGCGTATAATTTCTTACATTAATTTTTTTTATATCCTCTGTCGTGATTTTAAAAAGCCATTCTCGTGTTTATATTGTAACCTGAGATTCATTTTTTTAAACTTAATTTTCTGGTATTGTTGTACAAAAGACTGATTGTGGCTTCACTTTTTACCTAACTTCACATTAAACATGAGGTGAACTAACCCTGGCACAGACACAACATCAGGTCCCAGAATAAGAACATTTTGATACTGACATACACTATACTGTATTTTGGAAATAGTAAACACTATAAATGTGAGTCCTGTTTCATAAACATTTTGGACTTGGTTCAGTTTGTGATGCTGCTGCTGTCAGACAACTGTGCTTATGTCGTCAGCTTCGTCAGGTTTCTTGGGCTTACTGGGAAGAGACTTGAGGTACTCCAGGTGGCGTCGGGCGTCCTCTTGGTTTTGACGGACATAATACACCACATATGAAATGACCATAGCAAACCAGCAAAACATGGTGACCAGCATTGCGTAGTCTGTGGTCCTTTTAGCCAGATTGCACAAGTCAGTATCCACCGCCATGACAGGCCGTCCCTCTAGATCAAAAAGATCAGAGCTCCCGCAGACAACCCGGGACGCCACCTCGTGGTTGTGGGCCACCCCACCAGCGCCCTGCTGGAGGGCACACTCACAATGCCAGGGATTATCATGCACAATGATGCGGGCTCTCAGTTTAGTGAAAGCGTTCTTGTGAACATTAATGATGTGGTTGTGAGAAAGGTCCAGCACCTGTAAAGTCCCATCAATGCCATTGAAGGCATCCTCCCCTAAAGTCTCCACTGCATTGTAAGAAAGGTTCAGCTCTCTCAGGCGCTTGAGTTCATAGAAGGCTTTCTCCGGCACAGCGCTGATCTGGTTATGGTCCAACCTCAGCAGGACGGTGTCATCTGGAAGGTTAGCAGGAATCTCCTTGAGACTGGACTGACTGCAGGTAACATTGAGGCCATGGAGATGGGGATCGCGTAGGCATCTGCAGCCCTTTGGACACATGCTGGCTGAGGGGAAGCACAAGGCCATAAGAACAAGACTCTGAAGGAGCAGGCACATGGGGATGGAGCGGGACAGCCACAAGTCCAGCAGAGTCATACTGAGCGGCTGTAAGGAGCATCCCGCCTGGGGCCACACCACCACCACTGGTTTCTTACACACATGGCATAGTGGCAACTGGTTCTCAGTTTACTCGCTGCAGATCCTGGAACACATACAGATATGACACTGGGCTGTGGC
>JBBPBX010061060.1:0-13229 GCA_038048925.1 Garcialebias charrua
ATCATCGAACTGCGGCGGTACTCAGAGGAGAAGCCGATTCCACGGAATGGAGACCCACTTCTTTGGTGGAAAATGAACGAGACGGCATTTCCCATTCTGAACAAAATTGCAAGAAAACAACTGGGAATTCTTGCAACATCTGTACCTGCAGAAAGGATTTTCTCTAAGGCAGGACAGTTAGTGACACAGAGAAGAAGTGCAATTAAAGGGAAAAATGTAAACATGTTACTGTTCCTGAACAAAAACCTTTAAGTCATTTCCAACATGTAAATAGAGCCCAAAGGGCTCCTTACACATTATTTGCAACACTGACTTGTTGTTGTTGTTTTTTTTTGTTTTTTTTCAAAAAACATCTGTGCAATAGAAGTTGTTTTCTTATCACTGTTTTTGTGATTTTGACAGTGTTATGTTTTTGTAACATTGCTGCTTTTTTGTTATTTTGCACTGGTGACTTTTATTTAAACAACTGTGTGTTGTAAAAGAGGTGATGGGCAAATATTTTGTTACTCACACTGTTCAATTTTTTATACTGCTGCTGCAGCTAGTTGATAGAGCATTTTTATTTGACATTAAAACATCTGTGCAATAGAAGTTGTTTTCTTATCATTGTTTTTGTGTTGTTGGCAGTGTTATAATTTTGTGCGGCTCAACAGCGCCCCCAAGTATCGGAATCGGTATCGAAGTATGCGATTCTAGCACAGTATTTACTTGGTATCGGATCGATTCCAAAATTCTCAGTATCGCCCACCCCTAGCTTCCAGCTCGAAGGAGACGCTAACCAAGCAGGATTACAGAAACAGAAAATCCACACAGAGTATTTATACTTAAAGACTACACCCAGAAATGTTACAAAACACGTTATTCTAGCACACATCACTTAATTCATTTCTTGTCCAGCAACAGTTTGCAGCTTCCTTATATGGAGTTGTTTTTAACTAAAAGAAGTTTCTGTTACTGAAACATTCAGTCATGAAACCACTCCTAGTTTTGCTCATCTTGAGCGGTTGGTCAGCATTCTTCCCATTTCATTCAACAGGGAGTGGTTGCAACTTGTCAAACAGTCCCACAGACAGACACCTCCACACTCTCCACAGACAAGAAGCTGCAGTGAAGCCTCTGGCAGCAGCAGCTGCTTCGTAGCTTCTCATCACGAAGGAAAACAGAGGCCGAGCTGGCGCCTGATTTAGTGCAGCTTCATTTGGTGCTCACAGCATTGGAGTGGTCATTTAGGATTTCAATGAGTCACTAAAGTAACCCGGTTCACTTTATGGATCTGAGTCAGTCTAATGAGTCACTAAAGTAACCTGGTTCACTTTATGGATCTGAGTCAGTCTAATGAGTCACTAAAGTAACCCGGTTCACTTTATGGATCTGAGTCAGTCTAATGAGTCACTAAAGTAACCCGGTTCACTTTATGGATCTGAGTCAGTCTAATGAGTCACTAAAGTAACCTGGTTCACTTTATGGATCTGAGTCAGTCTAATGAGTCACTAAAGTAACCTGGTTCACTTTATGGATCTGGGTCAGTCTAATGAGTCACTAAAGTAACCTGGTTCACTTTATGGATCTGGGTCAGTCTAATGAGTCACTAAAGTAACCTGGTTCACTTTATGGATCTGGGTCAGTCTAATGAGTCACTAAAGTAACCCGGTTCACTTTATGGATCTGGGTCAGTCTAATGAGTCACTAAAGTAACCTGGTTCACTTTATGGATCTGAGTCAGTCTAATGAGTCACTAAAGTAACCTGGTTCACTTTATGGATCTGGGTCAGTCTAATGAGTCACTAAAGTAACCTGGTTCACTTTATGGATCTGGGTCAGTCTAATGAGTCACTAAAGTAACCCGGTTCACTTTATGGATCTGAGTCAGTCTAATGAGTCACTAAAGTAACCCGGTTCACTTTATGGATCTGAGTCAGTCTAATGAGTCACTAAAGTAACCTGGTTCACTTTATGGATCTGAGTCAGTCTAATGAGTCACTAAAGTAACTCGGTTCACTTTATGGATCTGGGTCAGTCTAATGAATCACTAAAGTAACTCGGTTCACTTTATGGATCTGAGTCAGTCTAATGAATCACTAAAGTAACTCGGTTCACTTTATGGATCTGAGTCAGTCTAATGAATCACTAAAGTAACTCGGTTCACTTTATGGATCTGAGTCAGTCTAATGAGTCACTAAAGTAACTCGGTTCACTTTATGGATCTGGGTCAGTCTAATGAATCACTAAAGTAACTCGGTTCACTTTATGGATCTGAGTCAGTCTAATGAGTCACTAAAGTAACTCGGTTCACTTTATGGATCTGAGTCAGTCTAATGAATCACTAAAGTAACTCGGTTCACTTTATGGATCTGAGTCAGTCTAATGAATCACTAAAGTAACTCGGTTCACTTTATGGATCTGAGTCAGTCTAATGAATCACTAAAGTAACTCGGTTCACTTGAGTCGTTCACTCTTTGTTAGTTTTGGATCAGCACAGAGAGTAAGAAGTAACTCCTTTATCTTCCAGAAAACTGCTACTAACTTGTAACAAAGTCACTGGAGAGAAAGAATAAAGACACAAACCTAAAAGATGCAGTTGATGGTTGGGACTGAAAACAGCATCTAACATGTGTCTTGCTCCGTTTGTTCCTGAGCTGCAGCTCTACTTCCAAAATCCTCAGACTTTTCTTCTTCCTCTGCTTCCAGCTGTTTGAGCCGCTGTCTCCACATCTGTTCACTTCCGGTCAGCAACATTTACAGATGTTACAGCTCAATTTAACGTTCACTTCAACTCATTTGAGCAGCAGTCGAGAGAAAAGACCTTCTTCAGCTCGTAGCTACGGAGCAGAACACAGTGTTGCCAGGTGAGAAATGTAGGATTATCGTACTAGAGCCCTAAAATTATCGTATTTTGAGGGAAATTATCGTACACCCGTCATAAACAAAATAACAAGTATGCTCTATAGTCACTCTGTTGTTGAATAGCGTCTAACAGGCACTCCCAACTTTGTGGCGTCAGTACTGGTGTGAACCAAAGACAATAATACGCATTAATGTCTGGTGGCAACTAATGAGCCCCTCCCCCTCTTCTCCACCACCGAGCTGAACAGGAGAACAGGAGATTCTTAAAAAAAAAAAAACTAAATCTGTAAAATTAATTTAATAACTCAACTAAATTCTGTCTATTAAGTATGTATTTTCAAGGAAATAATAACTTGATCTTTAACTTTACTGATATCACAACTAAAAACATCCCTAATTGTAAATTTAATATTCATTTTATTTCTTTTTGGAAATGCTTTCTTCCTGTTTCATACCCTGAACATTCCATAAAGACATGTTGAACCGTTTCAGGGAGATTGCTGGTGCACATGTCACAAAAAAGTCCTGTTGCATGCTTTCTAATTATTTTAAGAGATAAGGCCTGTGTGTTCGTTCTAATGCGAGTAAGTTCCTGTTTCTTCCTGCTTTCCTTGTATATCCTACCTTTTTTGTTGTGTAAATGTCTTCCTGTATCAGTAATGTCCCAGTTTTCCTGTCATATTTTCTTAATATATTTCTTTATTATCATTTAACGTTCAACTTTATATAAAAGTTCTATCATTTTCATCACTTCTTCTGGACCGGTGTCACTCTGCTTTTTCTAATGCATGGGGCGGGCGCAGCGGACTATTCAGCCAATCATGGCCGTTTTTCTGCATATACGTCACTCTTATGTCGCATTTAGAAAAGCACGATTGGCTGGAATTTCAAGATGCCTTCAGGGTTCACAAAAAAACTCCGACAGAAAGTCGCGACCGGCTGATGGAAACCGATCACAACTACACGTTCACAGAATGGTCAAATTATCGTATTTTTGGCCTTTTTCGGGATTATTGATCGTACATCGTACAGAGGGCAAAATTATCGTACAAATACGATAATTATCGTACACCTGGCAACACTGGCAGAACAACAAACACTGACGTCACAACTGAGCAACTTCCGGTGCAACGTCACTTCCGTTCTTCTTCTTCTTCTTCTTTTGGTTTTTAATGGCGGCTGGCAACCAACTTAAGGTGCATTTACCGCCACCTACCAGACTGGAGTGTGGTTATCAGTAATGTCAGAGGGAATTTGACACATCACACCGATGTGTATGGCGTGCAAATTCACACCCTAACCTATTTCTCAACTACATGTTTGCATGTTGAAGCATGCACCGGCATACAGATACTTAGATAGTATTACATTAAATGCGATTTATTAAGCCTGTGTTATTTAAATACTTAAACAAGTGTTTTTTTACATAGCTCGATTTATTTTCTAATAGACTGATCATAGATAGTCCAATATTCTTTTTGTTTAGTGATGATTCCAAAAGCTGACGTTCTTCTAAATATTTATCACAATGTAACAAAACGTGCTCCACAGTTTCCATCTGAGGGCAGTGGTCGCAGGCCCCATTTTCATGCTTTCCTATTTTTAAAAGAGAACTATTAAGCCCAGAATGTCCTATTCTAAGTCTTGACATAACTACTTCCTCCTTTCGCCTTCCGCTCAAACATTTATTTTCCCCAACATTCTTTTGAATTGTATACAGATGTCTTCCGTTTTCATTGTCATCCCATTGCTCCTGCCAGGTCTTAAGAATTTCTTTTTGTATAATTGATTTTCCCTCATTTTTACTCAGTGGAATATTTAAATGAACAATTTCTGATTTCAAAGCCTGTTTTGCGAGAATATCTACTTCCTCATTACCTTCTACACCTGCATGAGCAGGAATCCAGACAAATCGGACATAGTATTTTTTATTATGTAGCTGAACTAATAATTGGTGTATTCTAAACAGCAAATCCAATCTGGAAGCTTTTCCAGACTTTATACTTAATAATGCCGCTTGGCTGTCTGACGCTATTATGAATTGACCATCACCCCCCATATCATAATCCAGCAACCATTCCAGTGCTAGTATAATGGCTGATAATTCAACTGTAAAAACAGCTAAATGATCAGCTGTTCTCCTCTTAAGCAAGACTCTAAGGTGTGGGATATTCATTGCTGCTCCGGTTTTACCACTATTTGGGTCTTTAGATCCATCCGTATATATAATCATGCTATCTTTATATCTTTCAAGATGCTTATTCACTACCATCCACTCTGGAGTATTTCCCTTTTTAAGAATTTCCCCCAATTGGAGATCAACTTCTGGATATATAAATAGCCATGGTGGAATTTCAGATTGTGGAACTGTTGCACTATATTGGAATTTAGTTAAACCAAGATTATCAGCTTTAATGTCCCCAACCCATCCAAAACTATTATAATTTGATTTATTATGTTCCCAACAGTCCTGCAGCACCATCTTAGTTGGATGATCTTGTTTATGTCCTTGTAGGTTCACCCAATACAAATACATTAGCTTTAATCTGCGTAATCTCAACGGAAGCTCACCATTTTCCACTTGTAAAGCTGCTAAAGATGTTGTTCTGAAAGCTCCACAACAAGTTCTCAGTCCTTTCGTTTGTTCACTATCCAGTTTCTTCAGATGACTGTCAGCAGCTGCCATATATGCAATGCACCCATAATCTAAAGAAGATCTCATGAGGGCCCGATATATTCCTAACAGCGCTTTTCTTGATGCTCCCCATTCCTGTCCAGACAGACATCTTAGCAAATTGTTCACTTTTTTACATTTATTTTGAACTAATTCTATTTGATGTTTCCACGTTAAACTTTCATCAAAGATGACTCCTAAGAGCCTCACCGTTTTAACTTGTTCAAGCTTTTGTTTATAAAGGTGTAACGTAACGTCCTTGTGTCTTCTATAAAAACAAATGACTTGAGTTTTTGTTGTTGACATCCTACATCCCCATTTGTTTGCCCAAACTTCCACTTTCGAGATAGCATCCTGCATCTTTTTCTGTAAATATACCAGATTACGTCCCCGCACCCACAAAGCCCCATCATCTGCATATAAGGATTTACCTATTCTCCCATCCATCTCATCAAATATATCATTTATCATGATATTAAAAAGAATCGGACTGCACACACTGCCTTGTGGGGTACCATTCTCAACAGTGTACTTGGTAGAGAAATTTGTCCCCACCCTAACTTCTATTTCTCTACCAAACAAAAAATCCAAAACCCAATTATACATCTTACCTCCTATACCGAGGTTCCTTAATTTAATCAGTAATCCCTCTTTCCATAACATATCGTACGCCTTCTCCATATCAAAGAACACAGCTATCACTAATTCTTTATTCGTCTGAGCTTTTCTTATGTCAGATTCCAAACACAGTATTGCATCCATTGTACTTCTCCCTTTACGAAAACCACTTTGAAAAGGACAGCATTTATTTTTACTTTCAATAAAATATGTTAGTCTTTCTGTAACTAACCTTTCCATTATTTTACCTAATTGTGATGTGAGTGCAATAGGTCTATAATTAGTCGGATCAGCTGCCTTTTTCCCCGGTTTTAGTATGGGAATTATGATTGACTGTTTCCATTGCGCGGGAATATTTCCAGTCATCCAAATCAAATTAAACAGTTTTAATAAAACAATAAGAGATGATTTTCCTAAATGTTTAAGCATGGTATAGCATACCCCATCCTTACCAGGTGTTGTTTGCCTAGTGTTAATAATAGCTTTTTCCAACTCATATATGGTGAAAGGCATATCTAAATCTTGATCTGAGACTATTTTCTTAATAGTAATTTCTGGGTTTTCAGATAATAACTTTTCTTTATTCCTTTTCATATCCACAGATAAATTGTTTGAACTGTGTACTGCAATGAAGGATTCTGCTAACAATAGGCTATATGCCACGGACTTCCTTTCTATCACTTCCGCATTCATGGGCCAGAGGGCGCACTTCCGGTTCACAGCCACAGAATGGCGATCTTTACACAATCTCTGGAGGACTTGCCGACAGTCAATGTGTACAGAATTATTCAGACCTTGTCTAAAGCGCACATCTAAGAAAGACAAAGGACTTAAGCTTTATGTGTCCAACTACATAAATAACTCTGAAGGTAAGTCTGTATTTGTTTTCAGTTCACCAAACTGCATCATGTAGGCTAACACAGCTAACATAGTTAACCCTTGCTAAATTGTTGAGTAAACGTGTTTTGTCTGTACATTTCTGATTTAACACAAATGTTAGTTTCAAACAAGGAGGCAGGAGATTTAGACCAGATTTAGAAACACGTTATTTTAATTTAATTATTTTAATTCAAGTTTGTGTACAAAACTTGAGTTGAAGTTAAATATCAGACAATATAAACTCTTTATATTCAACACATATCTGCTATATGGTTTTGTGAATCTCACTGTTTATAGCAGCTCTTAATAAGAGATGTTTTCTTTCACTGGACAGGACACCGTAGTGATGATGATGAGGAGGGAGCCAGCTGGTCCAGCCTGGATGTTTGTGAGCTCCACTGATGACGAAGGACATGTGATCCATGTGGATGGTTGAACAGAAGAGCTGCTTCATCACTTACCTTTGTCTGACTGATTAATGTTTTTAAATCTCCATTAGCTGTCGAGGAAGCTGTGACTTAAAGTCAGAAGCTGTAATGCTATAAACTGTTTAAATCTTGTGCCTCAAACGTTTTCTACAGTAATGTAACATCAAATTTGTTTTTAATAAACTGGCTAAAATAAAACTGAACTCTAAGCCTGTCTTAAATCAACATACACATTTTTTTTGGGTGATAATGTGAAGACAAAGTCAGAATGTTTTGAACATTTTATTTTCTTACAAGTAGTAAGTAGTGTGACTGCAGTGTCAGGGTACAGTAGTCCTGAAGTCTGCAGGTAGATTTTTATGCATCTGCTCTTCAGGTATCGGGTCCTAATTGAGCCGAGTACTGTCAAAAAGTTGCTGTGATAATCCGCCTGACCGTGGACTGATGGACACCGTACCGGTCAGCAAGGTCCCGTTGCTTTCATCCAAGGTCAAGGTCATTTAAGAACAGGAAGAACTCAACGGGCTGCAGGATATGGGTTGACGGGGTGGTGTGGATAAATAATCAATAAATAACACTGAACAACTGGTAATAACTAATAATTCAATGTCACACAACCTGTGTAATGTTGATTATGTGTAGTGTATATATATATATACTGTATATATATATATAACTATGTGCATGTTAGCTTGTACTGTATTACTAGTTTGAAATACTTACAGTAGTTCATTCAAATTCATCCTGCTGCATCATTACTGTATATCCAACCATGTTTACTGTCTCTCTTCAGGACTTTGTGAATATTATAATTACTTTTTCACTTTGCATGCTTTTAGTATAGTTTGATTTTTAGCAAGTCAAATCTGCTCTTCTCATCCTGAGCACTTCATTGTACTGTACTGTTAACTCTGTGTTAACCTGTATATGACAAATAAACACAAGTTGAACTTGATGGGGAGTTCCTCTCATCTCATTCTTGGTGAACACCGACCATGGATGGCAGAGCAGCGCAGTCATGGGTCAGAAACACACCAGGAGGTCAGATGATGCAAACCTGAAAAAACAAAAAAGTGTTCATATTTACCTACATAACGTAAAAAACCAAACAGAGAACTCTTTATGAGAGTTATGCTTTAAAATAAATAATTACATCTCAGGAAATAAAAGTTTAATTGAAGTGAAACAGTTCTGGTTTCATATTAAAGGAAACAGCAGAGAATATTTCAGAGGTGTAACAGCCCTGAAGTTACTAGGAGTTTACAAACATATTTACAGATTAGAAAACTGTTAAAATCTGAATATTATTTTAAAAGTATGTAGTTACAAACTTTTATTAAATCACTCATCATGACTCCAACATTAAATCTACAAGCGCAGGATGTGGAGTCGAGTCATATTCATGTTTCTTACTGAGCTGCAGCTGTGTTCTCCTCCTCGCTGTCCTCCTGCTTCTCTCCCAAAGCCCCGGTCATGGAAGGGAGAATTATTCCACTGGAACAATGCAGGTACAGCTCATTTTTAACCACTGTTTGATGCTGGCTCTTGAATATTCTGAGGTTTAAAACGCCAGCTACAACCGAGTGTTAGCTTTAAGGCTAACTCGGTTAGCAACGAACTCTGGCATTAAAATATAAAAAACTAAGCGCTCTATTGTACCTGCTATTCACTGGACACAACGGCACACAACAAATCTCTCTTGTTGTACCAGTAGCTCGCAGATAATTTACCTTTTGTGTCTTTTACATGGTCTAGTTCTAGAAGCTACCGATAACAACAACTGCTGTCGACCAGAACCGGAAGTGTAGCGTAGAGCCCAGATTTTACCGGAAGTACGTCACCACTACCCGTGGCATATAGGCTATTCCGCCTTTTCTCTATTACTGTCCGCTATTTTCCCATTCAATTTTAGCACAGGTAAGGAAGAAGTTTTCTTAACCCCATTCATTTTCTTAATAATTCTCCATACTTCCGCTAACTTGGTTTCTCTTCCAATAGAATTGCAATACTGTCTCCAGCATGCCTTTTTTGCTGCTCTAACAGTCTTCTTAACTATAGCTTGTGCTTTTTTATATTGTAGTAATGTCTCCATAGTATGGTGCTTTCTGATCAATTTAAAGGCTTTATTTCTTTCTCTTATAGCAAGGCTACATTGCTCATTCCACCAAGGAACAGATTTTCTATTTCCTCTACCCCTAGTTTTAGGAATTGAAGTTTCAGCTGCATTAATAATGATAGATACAACCTTTGTATGACACATTTCCATATTACAAAACAAATTCTCATCTAATTCATTAAATTGAATATCAACTAAATTTCTAAATAAATCCCAATTAGCCCTATTTAGTCTCCATCTTGGTATCTGCTCCTCCTCTTCTTTAATTACTTCTGAACCAATTGATATCCTAATAGGGAAATGATCACTACCCATAGGAAAATCACTCAGCACCTCCCAAGATGTTATTCCAGCTATTGCATTTGATACTAATGTTAGGTCTAAAACACTTTCTAAATTTCTATTACAATCATATCTAGTGGGGCTACCATCATTAATACAAACCAGTGAATGTAATTCAATAAACTCTTCAATTACCAAACCATTTGTGTCTGTATTCAGACTTCCCCATAAATTATTATGTGAATTGAAATCACCACACCATAGAGTCTTACCGTCATTTTGTACATTTACTTCATTAAGCTCTGGAATGGACAACTTTCTGTTAGCGTTATAAAAATTTATCACAGAAATCTGATCTTTTCCCAACCAAATTTTAATTACTATTGCTTCATGATTCTGGTTAATTGATTCTACTGTATATCTTACACCAGTTTGTACAAAAGTCGCCACTCCTCCACCTTGTTTGTCCCTCCTATCATTCCTAATTGTTGTATATCCAGGTATTATGAAATCCAATTGGGGCTTGAGCCAGGTTTCTTGAATGCAAATTAGATGAGGTTTATCTATCAAATCAGAAATGTATTTTTTAAACTCTAAACCATTACTAAGTATACTTCTTGCATTCCACTGAAGTAAAATTAACATGAAGAAGAAAGACCACCACTGCATGATGGAGTTTGAGAGGATTGTGTCTCAGTCAGTTTTTCCTTAATTGATTCCCAGCTAACATTTTTACAGTCTAGATATTTTTGAGCTGCCTTCACAATTATTTGGATTTTTTCAGTTTTCTTTTGTGTTTGAGCAGTGCAATTTACAACCTCCACCATGAACAGTACAAAGTCTTCCTTTGTCATGAGTAACGTGTCGTCTTTTACCTTGCAGTTTTCTGTACAATTAGGTCTTATTTTACTTTCTTCTGGTATTTTCTTTGGATGCATCATTGGTTGTGGGGGGACTTTCTTTATAGCTTCTGCATAAGTGACTCCTGTAGTGACTTTGATTTTCTGTATTTCCTCAGCTCTTTTACTTGCAACACATCCCCTATATCCTGAGCTATGTTCACCCCCACAATTGCAGCATTTTAATGGAGTTCCTTCTTTACATTTTCCATATTCATGGTCTCCAGCACATCTCCCACATTTCTGTTTCCCCTTGCATACAGCTGCAATGTGTCCAAACATCTGACATTTAAAGCACCGCAATGGAGGAGGAATAAATGGTCGGACATTATAACTGATAAAGCCCACAAACACTTTGTCTGGCAGACTTTTCTCCTCGAATTTTAACATGATAGAAAAACTATCACTCTTTTCACCATTTCTGTTTCTTATCAGTCGTTTAGCTTCGACCACTTTTCCCCCTGAAACATTAGTTTTGATCTCCTCAACTGTCACGTTGGGTGGAATACCCGAAATGACTCCGCAGACATGTTGTTTGTTGGCTAGAATTTTCCCTCTCACATTTTCACCAAGGATTCTCTTTACATTTAGTGCTTTTTCTTTTTGTTTAACATCATTACAGATTATCAGTAAAGATCCATCTCTTATCACTTTAACAAGTTTCACTTTTCCAACCAGTGAGTTGATTTCTTTAGTCAGCTTGATTGGATTCAGCGTGCCAAAGGACACACCTTCTTTAACAAACTTCAAGATAATTTTAAACTCTGTCATCATAACTGTTTCTTCAGCTTCTGAAACAGACGATTCTTCCTGTTGTCTTGATTTTTTCCGTTTCTGTTTAGACTTTTGAGTCTGCCATATCCCATCTTTTTCACCGCCATCACCTCCCTCTGCCATTTCTGTACAATCACTTCCTGATAGATTATTTCCCTCTGACATCCTTCAAACCATTCACAGCCTGGCCGTGCCTCACCGCCTTCTTTAATGTCCACCGCCACCGCAGTAACAGCAACCGCTTCAATTTCTTTCAGTTCAAAATCAGCGCCGGTATGAGAACCGTACGGAGTCAGCTCTCCCCAATTCTCCTCACACAGCAGCCAGAAGCAGCCGCGCGCTGATCAATGATGAATCAGACTGTGTGTGCGTGTGGCTTTATAACAGGAGTCACGCACCATCATATGTAAATTTCAAGCTGAGGTAACACATACATGTAAATTGACCGATCACACCTTAACAGTAGGGAGTTCCCTTGAAGTCTCTGACAGCAGACACAACAACTGTATGTAAATTGACAAAAAACACCTCACAGCCCAACAACAGAGGTTTCTCAACAAACTTTGCTAGTCTAATTCACAGACAAGACACCTCTGCTCCCATCCGGTGTAAAACGTTTGTGAATCAGCCCCAAAACTGAGTTGTAAGTCTTGGAAAGTTGAAATCTCAGACCTCCTCCTCTGTTAAGAGAAGGTTTTTCTCTCTTAACATACAAAGCTTCCTTCACACCTCTCTCAAACCATCTGTGCTCTCGGTCCAAAATTTGCACATTTTCATCCTCAAATGAGTGTCCCTTGTCCGTGAGGTGAAGGTGAACAGCTGAGTTTTGTCCAGAGGTGGTGGCTCTCCTGTGTTGGGACATTCGTCTGTGAAGAGGCTGCTTCGTTTCTCCAATGTAACGGTCTGGGCAGTCCTCGCTGCACTGGACTGCATACACCACACCACTCTGTTTGTGTGTGGGGGTTCTGTCCTTAGGGTGGACCAGCCTCTGAGGAAGAGGAAGAAGAAAAATATAAGTATAAAAAACAAATTAGTAGGGATTATAAGAAAACATAAGATGGAATATTATAGTGATTTAATAAATAAAATTAATGGTGATATGAAAGCAACATGGCGAGTAATGAATAGTGTTCTGATCAAACACAAAGTAAAAACGGGTATTTCACAGTATTTTGTAAAAGACAATGATGAAATCCATGATGAGAATGAAATTGTAAATTGATTTAATCATTATTTTGTGAATGCTGGATCAAGCCTTGCAGCTAAAATATCAGAAGTAGATAATAACATGAGCCATTCAGTCATAGGTTGTGCAAACAGTATTTTTGCTGTCGGACACATGAGCTGGGAACGCTTGGTGTGCTCCTAGCAGCTGAAAGTGGTACTGCGCTCCTAGCGGTTGAAAGTGGTACTACGCTCCTAGCGGCTGAAAGTGGTACTGCGCCCCTAGCGGCCGAAAGTGGTACTGCGCCCCTAGCGGCCGAAAGTGGTACTGCGCCCCTAGCGGCCGAAAGTGATACTGCTCCATTTTTTCCGTCAGAATGAATGGAAACGGTCATATCTCAGCCAAAAATTGGTCTAAAAATATGGGGGAAAAATCCATAAATATGTCGCTTCGCCGTGTAAGTCGTAAGACATGCAAATTAGGCAAAAAAACTGCGACTTATATGCCAAAAAATACAGTATATATATATATATATATATATATAGGTAGT